>MZNV01002677.1:0-16748 GCA_002081555.1 Protostelium mycophagum | reverse complement strand
CAGGAGCCAACAAGCACAAACAGGTGAAGGCAGTTCTTACTAAGGTAATGCCATCTTCTGATTAATTAATCTTCTTACAAAAGTAGGTAGCTGCACTGGCAAAACATCTAAGATTCAATGTCCCCCATCAAAGAACTTTTCAAGACATTACAACACAATAGAACTCAACGTATAAGATGATCAAACAAGTATTACTTGTCTGGCCAGTCATGTAAGTAATATTATCAATTCCTGTGCTGATATTCTCACAGGATAGATCATTCAAGAAGGCATATTTAGAGAAAGCCAACTGGGATTCAAGCTGGATCATCACCACTGTGCAGATTCTAAAGAATACAAAGAGAACTATACAACTGCTGAGGTACAACTAAATGATATTACAAGCAACAGCAACAATAGCAACAAGGAAGAGGTAATTACTATAAATTATATAATTATTATAATAATTATAATATTAATTATACTATAATTATATTAATATTAAATTTGATTTGTGTTGGTGCAGGTGATTTGTTGCATGCAGTGTCACGTCTATTTGTGCCAGCGGTGGAGTTCTGCATGTACTCCAGAAGTGGATGTGAGCTTGTCGATGGATTGTTGAAGGGCGGGAAGTCGCTCAACTTGGCTCTTCAACTTGTTGGCCTCTATGTCTTTTCTCACGATGATACGTCTTGCTTCTGTCCTCAGCTCCTGAACTCTTCCTTTCCATTCTTCTAATGCATTCTCTAACTTCTCAAAGTGATCAAGTCCTGAAGAAGGGGAGGATATTGGTGTGTTGGGTTGAGATTGTCCTGCGGGTGTTGTCGACGACAACATCTTCGATTGCTTCTGTCATTTTGTCGTTCTGTTTGCATATTTCAGGTAAATGCGAATTCAAGTTTGCAAATCCTACCTCGTCTTTTGCTGGTGTTGGCATCATTTTTTCTCTGTCTTTTGTGAAAATATATTACTACTGTTCTAATGTACATTCACTAGTGTTATTATTTCCATCTGATCATCTTGAAGGGGTATTGATGTTTGGAACAATTTCTGTTCTGATCTAATCTCAGAAACTTCCAAAACAGAAATAAAAATTCTTTGCAGAACAGAACAAAACAAAACAAGTTCACCTTCCTCTGACTTTTATTCCTTTCATTTATACTTGTTATATATTCACACCACTCCTTTGTCTTCTCTTCTATTCCAACGTGTTTCTCTCGTTGTTACCACTCCATCATCCCAATCTTCTATTGACTCATCTTCTGTGATGAACAGTCTCTCATCTCTGTGAAATGACATCATCAAGCTCGGTTTCTTCATCAGCCCTTTATGCAGTACGAAGGTGAGTTCTTGCAATGTTTTCTCTGCATCAAACCAGGTGCTGGCCCAGGCGGACACATCTTCAATGGTGGCTTTTTCAGGTTTGATAGATCTCACGACGATGCTGGGAGGGCATCTGTTCATCGGCGGGAAATCCTCCCTTACAGGGATCTTTATGTAATTTTCAGAGATGCGAAGGCGTCGCAATCTTATTGGAAGATGATTGAGGATCGCTGCAGAAGATGACTTCATGCTGTCAAAATGTCAGAAATGACATGTCTTTGACACTTTTAAATCTGGCAAAGTCAAAGATGTGATGTATTCACCTCAATCTATCGAGGCTGTTGAGCATCGAAATGTTGTGGAGGTCCTGTGTATCAAAATGGTGAATACGCCCGGGTTCAATTGCGAGATTCGTAATCATTCGTTGTTCTCCTAGAAAAAAGTTTCAATTATAAATGTGTCTTTTGAGGGTACCTCAACGGTTGCAACCGTGAGAGATGATTGTTAAGACCGATCGCATGATGACTCACCATTGGTCATCGGCTTGATGAAGTGGCTCAGGTCGTTTGAATCAACTGTTAAGAGCTCTAAATTTGGCACCGCGTCGTCCAAGTTGAAGTGATTGGTTTGTGGCAATTTTCCCCCGTCAACTAAAAGTTGAGATATCGTGGTATGACGTTTTAAAAATGCCTCAAATTGTGTATTGAATCTTGCCTAGGGGGTCAGAAAATTCCAGGAAATTTCGTGAAGAATACCTGAATTTTCAACTTTTTTAATCTTGGAAAACTAAAAAATCAGAAGCGAGCTTTATGGCAAGTGATACTTACTTCAAGTTGTAAAACAGTGGCGTTTGGCGGTTTATTTCAATTTCTTCCAAATTTGTACATATAGAGAGGAGTTGTAGAGGACGATTTATTTCCATCCCTGCCTCAGGCCAAATGAGCAGACCTTCAAATAAGATAAGAATAAAAATGTGTTGTCAAATTCGACCACAAAATAACTCACTCAGGCGCTGTACAGAAGGCGTGAGTAGTTTTCGACAATTCCTGACGACAGTAAGCGGCATCAAAACATCATCAGAATAAATGACAACATGAAATAAAACAAATCCCCTTACTCTTCGTTTGGTGCTTTTGTGTGCAGGTATAATGTCTTCAGCTCTAAACACGGGAGGCTATCCAATAATCGATCGATCTCGAATGATCTATCAAAGCCCATGTTGAGGGACAGTTCGTCTAAAGAAGAAAGTTTACTCATCACTGAATCGATATCATCGTAGGATTTGATCCGCCGGTAAATGTTGGAGTTTGAGAGATGGAGTGATTTGGCGTGGCACATCTGTCTCTTTCTTGAGCTCAAGAACTTCCAAAATTCTCGTCTTGTCAGATCGAAAGAGAGATTTTGATATCGGCGTCTATTGTACAGCGGGTTGACCACGTCATGGAGAGGTCTACTGACCATCATCTGCTGATGATTAGTTGAATTTTCAAAGGCATCCTCACCAAATTGAACAGTGTGCTGACGTCATCTTCGAGATATCTCAGGATGATGCCGAACACGTCTCTGCACAGATGCAAATCGTTAAAGATGTGCAGCATTGTCTGCTTCTGTCACTTGTCGATTCTGCCATCTCGAGGATGGATTCAGAGAAAATGATTCAAGGAAAAATCATTGTAGACGGCGAACAGCAAAAAAAACAATTTTTTTATAGCTGATTTACATCTTTATTCTGAGCTCTGGAGTTTGATGAGTCTTGCCGACCTCCTTGGTGTCTGCTCTTCGTTGTGTGTATCCTCCTTCTTTATTCTCTTCTTTGCAGGTTCATGCGTGTGATGATCTTCATCGTCTTCTGTCTTCTCCCTCTTTATGTGCATGTTGGCCAGGTCGTTGTTCTCTGGCACAAATTCTATTTTAGGTTCGTTTGTGGTGGCTTTTGGGTTCTTTGTTGCTGGCTTTTTTCTCTTGGTTGGCTCGTATTTGTCCTTAAACACAGCCATCTTTTGTCTGTACTCCGGATCTTCCCAGGCTATCCGATGGTTTAGACTTTTCTTCATTCGGAAGAAAATTTCACGTCGTACCTTTCAGGTACAAGACACGGAATATTGCGGCGGATTCGGCTTTGATTGGGTCTTCATCATTGTCTAATTTGGTTCTCTTTCCTTGTCTTTCTGAATTTGTATTGACCTGTTTGACGTCATCTTTTGTACAAAGATTCTTTGATTCTTTGTGATTTTCACGATTAAAATCATGATTATCCGTGATTTGAATTTCATGATTGGGTATCACATTGAGAAAAATTAATGATGATCAATCAACCTTCTCTTCAGCAGTCATCGCATTGTATTCATCGAGCTCCTTTTTCGTCCTCTTTTCATACTTCTGTCCAGATTTATGATTTGCATATCTTCTCGCTCTCGTCCATCCCATCATCAAAAATTTTCTGGATGATTCAACACTCAAGATGTACACCAGATGTGAAAATTGATGCCGCCAAACAATAGAAGATCATCACCTCGCCATGTCCATTCCAACGAAATCATCATTCTTTTTGTACTCTAAAAACATGTCATAGATCTTTTTGGACGATTCTCTTGCGATGTCTGGTGTCTTAAATCTCCAGTGGGGGAGGATTTCATTCTTGTAAGGTTGGACCATTAAAACTCCTTGTTCCCCCTTCCCTTTTCTTTGTCAGTGTTATCACAAAATCACATCTCGATACGTACCGACTGCATAGAGCTCTGGATGTGCTCGAAGATCGAGCTCTCTGTAATCTCTGCTGTAATCAAAAGGCATCTTTCCCTTCTCTGCTGCATGTCAGAAATTCCTATGACCATCATCACATTTCACCTTGAATTATCGAGGTGCTGTTCTGTCTCTTTGTGGTTCGTGATTGTATCGAAAGGCTGGCGAATGTCCGAAAGAGAAGCATGTTTGATTCACGTGACTTACAAATGTCGAAATTTCAGAGGTTTCCATCACAAATTTTCGAGCGCAACTACAACGACAAAGACACCCTTGAAAAATAAAAAAAGTTGCTAGCTTGTGTCTTTACATACATGCTCACTTTATGTCTATACATGAATAGATCTCTGCCAGAGATTATTTAACCATTCCGCGTCTATGCCCACAAAATTGACCCTATCGATGAAGAATGGGAGCGGTGGCGGGGAAAAATGGAAGGCATCGCCTTCTTCTTGCTTTACAATGGATAGTGGTTCCTCACTCTCCGATTCAACTTCATCCTTCTGGATTGTGATTTGAAATTGTGTCGATGGCGAGGCGATATTTTGAACGTAACGCCGAGCGACAATCTCCACAAGTCCTCTGATGTCAGAGCTCGAAGAAGATTGAAGGTCTTTGAGATGGACGAGGCCAGGTCTACCTCTTCTATATTCTACAAAAGACCAGGATGAATCTGGGTCGAGGAATAATATCTAGATAAATAAGCTCGACCCCCGAATATCTTGAAATTAAATTCTCACCTCACGACGAAGCTTAACTGATTTTGGCTCAGAGTAGTGTTGTCTTCTGAGCAGCCTGGTACCCACGCGAACAACTCCTCTGCTGGGCTTCCAGTACATTCCATCGGCATCACTGCAAGGAAGAAAATCGCCATGATACAGGTAACACAGTGGCAGATCTACGACGTCCCTCTCACCGCCATGTTTTTTATCTGTCAAGCATCAGATGGTACGTTTTTGTACCTCGCATTCACTCACATGAAATAATCTCGCGGTGCGTCTGGAAGAGAGAGGGATCCGGCCTCAGTCCCTCTTCCAAAAGGATTAACACATCCTCCATAAACTGAATCCACTCCCTCTGGTGCCACATCATCTCCCCGGTCCGGAGAAAGTTATCATACCGGCTGGCAATTGACAATACAGGGTGGTACATGTGTGCGTTGACTTGGTGCGTGGCTGTGTGCCGCGTTGAAAATGAATCGACAAATTTGTAGCACAACCCCAAAGCAACGGAAAGGTGTCTTGCATTCGGACAGATTTGAAATTGTCCTAACTTCCGATTGACAGCGGAAGCGAATATGTATCGTAACAGAAGCAACAACTCACTCAATTTTCAGATGGATAATACAATAATCGACACTTATATCTCATCACCTCTTACGCACAAGCACGATTAAGCATAGCCTCATCTAATAATATCTTTTAGAGGTGATGCTCCTCTTGACCACCTCAAATCAAACATCTTTCCGGGCGTTTCGAGAGAACTCCGGAGTCAAACCGGTCAACTCCGCGGGCTCGGCACAGAACAGCTTGTCAAATATGAATAGTAATGTCAACCGTCTATCACTGGTGAGGAATTATGCCAAATGCTCCCGCCATTTTCATGGGTTTTCCAACGAATGCGTTTTCAGAAACGTTATAAATAGACTTTACTCGGCTTTCTTCCTAAGATTCATCTTCGCCTTGAGTTCGGCCATTGGGTCCACTCGTGGGGGTAGCTCCTTCTGCATGCGGGGTAAGGCCGACTGAGTCCTGGGACGAGTGGACCAATCTGCGATCCTCTGATTTAACTCTGTCATCTGCATACCAGCGGCTGGAGCGGGTTTTGGCTTGCTTTCTGTTGTAGATTTCACTGCCGCTGTGGCAGTGAGCCAAAATCAGGGAAAGTAGTTACCTTTTTTTGGAGCAGAGGGGGGCGGCGGTGGCGGAGGAGGTGGTGGTCCGGGAGGTGGTGGACCTTCCATGGGCGGTTCTTCCATCACGGGGGGGTCACCCCGGCTGCTGAGAGAAAGTGTCGGTGTAGGCTCTACTAATGTCAATTTTGATCTTCCTCAAGAGATACGTGTACGAAGGCTTGGAAATAAATTATTCCGCCCTCGCAAACTATTTTGGCGTGCCCAAAAAAATTGATCGTTGCGCAAGGAGCGTACCTGGTGTTGGGATATCAGAATTGTTTGTCATCTTGGCCAACTGAGTCTTTGGTTGCACCACTCTTTTGGGTACCTCTTCTGCCTCCTCTTTCGTGATCCTCAGGGATAACCTTCGCTTCAGCTCGGTCATCGGGTCTGCGACGGAGGGTGGCAGGGCAGTTTTTGGTTTATCTACAGGAGCCGTCTTGACTGAAAGAGGTTTGGAGGGTGGGGGAGGTGGTGCTACTGGGGGTGGCGGTGGCGGTGGGGGTGCTGCGATGACGTCATCGTTTGTTGGAGAGTTTTTATGCAATGATTATGTTCTGTTAAATGTTGATACCTGATTCTGTGGCTGTGACTGGTTGTAGAATTGCAGGAGGATTCTGCGGTGTCGGTGTCAGCTGAGTGGTGACAGAGGGTGTTTGGACTGTTTTCTCAGACAAGAGAGCTGGTGGAGCGAGCGCTGCTGCAAAAGGGCCTCTGGGCGTGAATGCAGGTGAATTAGTTCCGCTCTGCTGCCAATTTGGAGCAGGAATATCCCGAGCTCTCGGCGTTAAAGACATGCCCTCTATACTTCCCCCGCTCTCTAATGAAATTTGAATTTTGAGATCAAATTGGCGGGAAACTCACCCGTGATGTAGGATTCCAGGGACCGGTCTGTCTTAATTCTTGAACGCAAGAACTCTATCGCCTCTTTGGAATTTCTTGAACCTCGGGGTGAGGACAGCTCAGTTGAGCCGGTTCCTGCGGGTGTTTGTCGTTGTAGAAGACGGTCACGAATGGACTTCAATGTGTCATCTGCGAGAGAAGGTGTCTTGTTAACGAGCTATAAAGATCAGTTTAAAGAAGAAGGTTATTCCAGAACGTGAATTTAATCTCAACCTAACAATATCATGACCAAGAACTACTATAAAACCGAACAGACAGTGAAAATCAAACAAAATTACCTCTCGGCTGAGGCTGGTGGTGATATTGGCCAAAGGTGCAGGACTGAAAGTCGAACTCCTGACTCTTCCCTCCAGCTGCACATCATCTACATGGTCAATCATGATACATTCAAAAGCAGATCCTCTCACTCTTCATCAAATTCGAAGGGTCAGAGATGCGCAGTTCTGTGTTGGGTGTTGAAGTTTCTGATAATCTGGGAGTGAAGATCATATTTGGCATCGTCATGGATAACAACGGGTTTGTAGAATAAGTCGACACGACCGGAATAATCGGGGATATTATGGGGTGAAGGGATGGTGCTGAAGTAGGTCTCTCCGTCGTTGTAGATGGAAGATTCGGGTTGTATTTGGGAATCAAGGGGGGATCTTCGGCGATTGGATTTTTTGGTGACGTGGAGATCTGCAGTGTGGGGATGTGCGTAAGAATGGCCGGAGATGTCATTGAAAGTGGGGGTACTTTGACTCTCTTGGGATTCTCCACTGTTGACGATGTCGACAGATGGGTCCCGTCAGAATTCAGAGTGTCGACATCTCCGTCGTAATGTGGAAGTGTCACTTTGACAGAAAGAGAAGTTCTGGCCGTATCCCCTCCGATGTCCACATCGCTGTCACTGTCTGAGTTTGTCAGTGAGGTGGAACTGCCCGAGCTGAGGGAGTCTTCTGTTGCGCTCTTCGTGGGAGGTGCGGTCGCCGCGGCTTGTCTTTGGAATTTTCGTTTGTAAGGACTTTCAGCAATAATCCTCGCTGGAGGTTGTGGTGGCTTAGGCTTTCTCTCTGCTTTTCTTGGGTTGCGCCAGTGAGCAGATTTTTTCGATTTTTCTGGATTTTCTGCAATGATCTCTTTGGTTGGGATTGACTTGGAAATTAATGTAGTCTGAACAATATCATTTTCAGATTTTTTTTCGAGAAATGAATTTCGAAATCACCTTTTTTTCAACACCTAAACGGTCTGTTGTGATGACCACTTGAGTCTTCCTTTTTGGTTCTGCTAATCTTGATATAGATGGTGAAACTATCCTTGTGTCTGATGCTGAAGTTCCGGGTTCGATTCTTGTCGCTGTACGGTTGAGGGGCGAATAATCCTCGCGAAAAGGTGCGAAGCCGTGGTTGAAGTCTTCAAGATGTAACGTGTAGTTGCCGAAATCATAGTCCACAGTGCCAATGGCTGTCTTTCTGCTCGGTGATGTTGGAGACTAGCAATCTTAGTTTTGATTTCTCTCAGAAGATAATGATGTGATGTTATTGTAATCACGGGAATGCCTCCAGATCGGTGATCGAATCGCTCTCTCTTCTAAATTCAGATCGTAAAAATAGATCACGAACCTTCGGCGAGTTTCTGTTCGCCAGCCGATTCTTCTTCAAATAATTATCATCTGGGTTTCCAAAATTATTCTGCAAGTATTCTTGGTAGCTCCCTGATTAACTGTCATCACGCTTCATTCTTTTGTAACTCACCTTCAATGATGAAGGGAGGGTATTCTCTTGTTGGGATGTTTGAGGTTGGTGGTGGCGATTTCGTCGATATGGAAGATGACCCCGCACGAAATGCAGTCTTGTCTTTCGGACCATTTGTGCTTCTCATAGCTGAAGAGATTCCAACATCACCACCGCTCATGACAGTTATTGTTGCTCATGAGGCTGAAATTAAACGGCTACCGCCAAGTTAAATTTACAACTACACTACAACCAGCCCAAATCTCATTTTAAGATCTGAATTTCTTGACCAAAAAGGCTCGGGAAGCTCCTCTTAAAGACATTGGCTTTTAGGCTCTTGATCCAACTCGAGTAAAACCTGATTAGTTAAATAGTAAACTCTTTCGGTTTTCTTTTGGAACATCCTGATCACCTTCTGAAGGCAAAGAAGTGTCTTCTAGCACAGAAAAGGAGTTCTGTCTTTTTCTGTATAATAATTCGCCGGTTCATGCTGAAAAGTGATGATCAATTTTAGTGATTTTTTCACACAGGGAAGACCTGCGAAGCCAAAGAGTAAGTTGGTGTGTTAGACGTGACTAAATTTTCAGATAGATATTTATTATACTCTGGATGTGTGGTTCGCCGTCTTTCCTCTGGCCTCCATGAGTTGCTTGGCCAAAGAGATGGCTGATTTGTCTAATGGCTTTGGCAAGAATTCATCACAGCCAGCCTCCACACACACGGCCTTCTGTGAATCTCTAGGATCAGCTGATGACGTCAGCACATGCAAGGATTTTATTTGTTAAAAAAAAGGATTAAGACGTACCGGTCTGAATGATGATGGGTGTTCTCTTGAGGTTATGTAGTGCCTCATATTCTCTAATCTGCTTCATACATGCGATTCCATCCATCACCGGCATAGCCACGTCCTAATCAACATTAACAAGGAATGACATGAATCAGATTTACCATAAGAATGAGATCGAAACGAGGATTAGCTCTAAACATCTCCAAAGCGACACCTCCGTCTGAGGCAACTTGAACGTCAAAATTGTATCGTTGTAAAACCATTCCGATCATACGAGCTTGCACTTTAGAGTCCTCGGCCAAAAGAATGAGAGGTCTGGTCTTGGCTAATTTCGTTAGAAAAAATTACATTAAACGAATGAAAATGACTCACCATCTGTGAGAGCACGGTCGCAACCGACGATATCGAGTTGTTTTAGAGAACCTTGGAGTGCGATAGACAGCTGCTCGATACCTTTCGATGTGACGAGCTTACAAAAGTTGAGATTGACCATTTCGAGTTTCTTGTGCTTGGCCAAGGCTTCTAAAGTCTTGTCTGTAATCAGGGGGTTCATTGTGAGAGATAATTGCTTTAAGTTGACGAGTTGTTCCAAAAGTACACCTCCTTCGTCCGATAGGCGGTTACAGCCTACGTTAAGAATCTCCAGATTGGTCATTCCACAGATTGTAAACATGATGGGGTCCTCTATCTCACAGAAGGCGATTTCTAACACGGTAAGATTGACTCTGTTCATGTAATTGAGTCCTGGGGCGAATTTCACACAGTGGTTGAGTTTGAGACTCTTTAAATTCGGCAGGAAATTGAGATAGTGGAGTCGGTCCGTCTTCAAATGATCGTCACCACTGAGGTCGATCTCTTCCAGTGCCTTGAGTGTCGAGATGGCTCTCACTTCATCGTCTGTAAGAGAAGGACATTCAGAGAGAGGCAAGCTTCGGATTCCACTCTGAAAGAATGGGTCCTTGAAAAGGGCAGGCAGACGGGACCGTAATAGCTCTGGTAATAAATGCCAATATCTTCGTCCGGGTTGATTTCTCAATACTGCATATAATGCCCAGTCTTTAAGAGAGTATGTTTGAGTGCAAGGCATGCCGCTTGAAGTCGTCACGGGTTTGGAGGTAAATGCAACCGCCCCATTGACAGCCTGACGCTTGGCCGCTGGCTCATCTTCTGACTGTGGTCGTTCGTGCCGTTGTTCAGAACCTGACATCGTGGTTCTCTCTGTCTGTTGGGTGATTTAATGATCTCTTCTTTTTGTAAAAAGGTTTTTACGTGAGATTTCCCTCCAAATCAAGTTGAGGAATCTGCGGCTGAACAAGTGCCTGATGACAAATTCATCCCTCACAGATTCAGACCCTCACATAAGAGGCCAGTCATCAGGACGAAGAAGTCATCTGATCTTGCGACTTTGACAATTCTTGACCAAGTCACTCGTGCAGGAAGATGAGATTTTAAGTACTCAAGAAGATTGGTATCCAATCTTCATGATGACACCTAAACTTTAAAATTCCAACTAACAGCGACACATTGTGCCACAGCAAAACACTTTTATGTACATCATCAATTTTCCCGTGAAGCTCTTCTCCTCTTCACAGATTTATTCAGTTTTCTGAATTACTTTCTGCTCTCTGAAAGTAGAACATGTTGCCGCGATTAACGACACCTCTTAAACTCTCTCCACGAAAAAACATAAAAGGGGAAAGCTAAAATCGTGATTTATTTGATTTTTTTTCAGGATAAAATGAAATAAAAATGTCAAAAAATGACTAATAAAAAAGAAATTTCCCACGAAAACTCTCGAGCGTAAATTGTTTTTTAAAATTTGAATTTCTCGGCGAATCTCTTCCTTCTCTCCCTTCTGTCTTGCTTCCATTTGTTCAGCGTCTCGATGCCCTTCAACACTTGTAGAGACCAATCAATCTACAACGTTAAAGAGTTGAAATGAAATAAAGAGTCACCTTCACTTCGTCCGTGTTAATCCCTTTCTCTTTCAATTTCAGAATAAAGAGGTTGAAGTGTTCGCTGCTGCATTTGTAATGTCCAGAGAGCGGAGCGAGTGATGTCAACTTTCCGTTCTTTATTTGTATGAGGCCTTTGTCTGTCAGATATGTACAAAGGGGTGATGACGTCATCGTGTCGACATTTCGTATGTACAACGAATGAATTCACCTGCTGAAGTGACCCTGCCCCCAGCCAAGAAGGAAGAGTGCTGGAAGTGTCCTGACTCTTTTGGCGCGATGTAGAGGTTGAAGACCCTATCTGTTACGTAGATCCATCTACAACGGTCAAATATGATCTCTTATTGCGATGAATCATTCTTAAAATATCTCACGCGTTCTTTTGAATGGGTGAATTTCTTAACGCTTTTTCCAACAGTGTGAGCGGGTGTACAATAAATCCCTTCTTCTTTCTTTTTGAAAGTGGTTTGTCTCCAGGTCTCGGAATGGCGCCGGGCGACATGGGGTGTTTGTCGTCCAGATAGTCGACAATGTTTACGTAATCGCGATGTACATCGACCTGGAAAATTCAGGGAAATTTCAAAATCCGAGTAACTACCTTGCTCTGTACATCTGTTGTGATGGGGTTGCCACTCTGCCACGGTAAGATTTTTTAAAATTTTAAAATAATACATTTGAACATCTTCCTAATAATAATCATGATATGCGTTGCAACTCAGAATGTGAGTCACAATATTCTTTTGTTGCTGAATAAAATGAAAAATCTTTATCTTCATTTTGAAATAAAAAAAGCTGTCACCTCTCGCCACACGATTTTTCCGTCTCTTATAGAGGCGAGGTAATGTTTACGCTGCTCTGCGTTGAGATAAACGATGCATTCTCTGTCTAATTGGTCTCTGCTGCATTCTGGAATTTCAAGATTGGCTCTGAAATGCCATCAGATCATGTATGATCCACCAAAATGTATTCTTTGTTTGTTGAACAATATTTCTGTGTAGGCATAGAATAGTCATTCCAAACGATTCGTCAACATTCATCATGCCAAGGTTTTTTAAAGAGAGATCACCCTTCGCCGTAATCGAGCCAATAGAAAAAGTTCTCCTTCGTTTTAGAAAGGACCCATTCGCTGTGATAGTATTTTAAATTACTGCCGTATCTGTGGCGTGGATCGATCATCTCAAGCCAATATCCTGTATCAATGTCCTGTTGTTTCAAAGTCAAATTCCATTACGACCTCACAAAATATAACTCACACCTTATTCATCAACTTGACGGCCTGGTCATCTGTCAATTCATCTTCTTCTGTTAGAACTTCGGCTGGATCTGTGCTGTGTGCCTGCATTTGGCCGATGATGAATAGAGCTCTCTTCCATCTCGCACGCGCTAATTGATCTTGTGGTTTCTCGTCCGTCTTTGTTGTCTTAAACCGTACTCTGTTCATGACCTCTGGAAAGAATTAAGTCATCTTAGTAAGATGTGCCATCCTTACCATTCCATTTGGCATCGTTAACCACTGTCATACCTTCCATCTTCATGCGGACTCTACAGTATTTAGGCTCGGCAACAGCAACACACTTTTCACTCACGAATGTCCCCGAAAGATCTTTTGGATTTTAAGAGCTGCCTGTTGTTCTCTGCTGTCTGCCGTAGGTCGGGCAGCAACCCAGCCAAGTTTGGGTTCTATCAAAGATGTGAATCATTGGTAAATTGTTCCATAGCTGCGCAGAAAGAATGTGTTGTTTCCTACCAGGAACGGATTCCATCTGTTGGGTGTTGAGCGATTGGTTTCTGTTCGGTATTGGAATGGACCGGGCTGAGTGAGATTTCCTCTTTTTTTTTTGTCTATTTTTCTTTGGGAATACAACTACAACACAGTTATATTTAACAATTTCTCACTTCTAATTGATTACGAAAGGGCCACCATTCGGGCCGAAAGTCCTCCGCACACATCAACACAACGGATTACCTCATTGACTTTGTTTGTACAGTCGGTAACATTGGAACGTCACATTGTGACAAATGCTTGGTGATTTCCAAAAAAAAAAAGTACATCCACGCCATCGATAATTGAGAACCTGTCAACACAGTCGCAAATTCATGCCCAATATGAGCACAAGGAGGATCATCCTCTTATTGATTGGTTTTACCGTTTTATTCTTATGGGTAAGAGCCGTACAACTCACCTCTATCGCTGATCTCATTTAGATCAATATACAGAATCGATCTGCGACTCCTTGGTTCAAGATCTCTGAATCATCAGAAAAACAAAAACCAATCTCTGAACCTGAACCGTCAGAAGAACAAAATCAGACCTCTGAACCGCCAGAAAAACAAAGCCAGTCTTCTTCAACATCTGATGAACTTCAGACATCAGGAGAACAAAAACAGACCAATGAAAAGCCAGAAGAGCAAACACAACAACAGGGACAGAGAATCGTGGTGGGCCTACCGGTTTCCTTCCGAAGAAGAGGAGTCGCATTCTTCAATCAGACAATAGACTCGCTGTTGAAATTCATGACTGCAGAAGACAGACAAACACATCACATTGTGGTTTATATTGTGGAGAGATCAAGCGAGGGCGCAAAGATCTTAGATGAGATGGTAAGAGTGATTTCGATAGAAAATGATCTGGTATTGATTCTCCTTTTGACAGCTGCGAGAGAGATATAGTCAAGAGCTCGAAGAGAGGACCTTGGAGATCATCACACCAAAGACGAGGTTCTTCTCTGTGGATGGGGAGAGGTATCCTTCTGATGATCCCAATAATCCCTCATCAATATATTACGATTGGACACAGAGAATATTTTTGAGAGAAAACGCTTGCAAGTTCCTCAATGTGGGTGATTTGTCATAATCTGTATGATCATGACACAACACAGACTTACAAGCAACCTTTCCAAAGAAATGTGTGGCAGACGCAGCTCGCTTTAGACATGGCCTTCTTGATGGACTATGTGTCATCACTCGGGTTCGATTACTACTTCCAATTAGAAGATGATTCACCTGTTGTGGTGAGCTGAGAATTTGATTATATATTTGAGTATATTTGATCTTCATGACTGAGGAATGACAGGATGATTGGATCAGAAAGACTTTTGAATACATGAGAGAATTTGAGACAATGAAGAATATGACCGATTGGGGGTATCTCAGGTGCGTGTCTTCCATTCATCAAATGTTTCTGCAGCGCATTCTGAGGATCGAAATTTATTTTGTCATGTCAGCTTCACTCTGAAGATGAAAATTATTCATCATGTCGGTTCTATCCATAACACTCGCAGGTTCCACGGCGAAGGAGACGGGCAGATCACAGGAGGGGAGACCTACTTTACGTTCGGTTATGTCCATCACACTCACACTCTGCCTGGACTTGTAAAGTGGATTTATGATGAGCGACGATATTCAGCAGCACCCGCAGACTACTTAGTCTCGTAAGTTTATTTATTTTCAAATCATATATATATGATATATACAGATAATATTATATATTTATATGATATATATTTATATGATTTATGAAGAATCTTTTCATCCATGTGTTGAAAGGCTTGACAAAAGAACTCTAAAGCAAAAAAAGTATCAGAGGAATAATACCATGATACCTATACACAGCATATGAGCTGAAGGGAACAGACAATATATGAATGAGGTCAAACTCTTTCGGTGGAACAGCAGATTCAGATTGATAGAACATCTCGGTAGTAATGCGGCCTTTTCAAGCAGACCTGCGGATGCTGATAATGCACTCCCCACAAGAATATCTCCAGGACAAACTATAGAACCTGATTTCTATCCACAAAGTTGGGAAGAATGCAATATCATGGTGAGTCTTTCGCAGATCATACGACTGGAGTCATATTGAATTCGAAATTCTAGTAGTTATGTTCTATATTTCAACAAAAGTGCAGTAGTTAGTGTGAAATACACAGTACGGAACCGTGATTTTGTCAAAGTCCACATCCATCACACTTAATAACAAATATATAAATATAAAAAATACATCTGGTGGGATCTCGCACAGTTCCATAACATGATTTTTTATGACACTTTTTGTAATTTTACATTCATCACACAATAAAAAACATTAATAAGTGGATCTAATCCTGAAAAGCTCAAAAACTTGGGGAAAGGAAAGAGGCAGCAAAGAGAAAGGAGATATCCCAACTTCATGTCACATTTCCAGAAACAATACTGGATAGATAACAGATATATATAAAGAGTATATAATATACCGGGATCTCTATGACCAATTTAATAAATTCTGCATAAATGCTTTCAAAAAGGTGTAAGGTATTGTGCATGATTTAGAGAGGGACATCAAAACATTTGACTTTATTTGATCGCGCTATATCTCTGCTATGGATGGTCAAAATTCAAAGTTTTTTTAGGTTCTTTATGGTTGAAAGAAGGTTGGTTTGGTATGCTCAGATTTGCTTGAATCCTTCTTATAAAGAAGAAAAACGCGTTGCAAAAAATGTTCCGTGTTCCAATGTTCCGGTCTGTTCCGATGTTGTATTTGAGTTTTATCCCTGCTATGAGGCATTAATAAAGGTAAGTTTCTATTGCAATATATATGCTATTTTTTATGTTCTATTTTTGGATACATTTGTGATATTTAATTGTTTTGCATAGCAAAGATGCAGCCTTTGTTCCTATTTTGTTCTGTCACTCCTTAGCATGATTAAAAGATTATAAAAAGTCACTAACAATTCCTGTGCCTGAATTAATATATTGAAATTAAATGCACTCACTGCACAATCACATTCCTCTCAGATTGATGTGGCAAATCTTCTCAGTATATGCTAACTTCACTGAAGTTAGAGAAATCCCTGGTTCTAATAACATGAATCCAGCAATTGTTGCCTAGAAGCTTCCATGAGAAGTTTGTGTACTGGTGGGTTGCTAATGACTCTCTTTTAGAACCAGATTTGGTTGAGTTCTGTTCTGGTGAAGCATGCTATATCCAACAAATATTTTTGGGTTTTAAATCAGTTATAACAACTGCAACAGTCATTCAGAGGGAAATTTCTGACTCATTAGATTTGCTGCGGTTTCTATATTGTGACAAGTTATAGAAATTAAACAATAAGTTCTGACAAAATTTTGGGTGTCTTCTCTGTCTTTCCTTTCTTTGTGACCTTTTTCTCTGGATTCACGGTCTTTAGGGGAACCTGAACCCCAACAGCCACATGGTATGTCCTCTTTAGACACCAAAAATATACCACTAACTAGATGCACAGCGCATCATCTAAGTGACAAAAAGTCATAAAGAACCCCTGGAAACAGCAGGAGCCGGTGTTGGAACCCTTTAGGGGGACACTGATTTCACAAAAAATATACAAACAGACAGATAGAAGGAATGCCAAAAAGAGACAAAGAGAAATAGATCCAGAAACAGCAACCAAAACAACAACCTTAACAGATAACACCACAGAACCAACAACTACACAAAT
>MZNV01002670.1:0-18271 GCA_002081555.1 Protostelium mycophagum | reverse complement strand
TAGACACCCTTGAGAAAGCACAGCAGACAAGAAGCCAATACCTCACTTTCATCAAAAATGCCAAAAAAGAACCTAGCCAGAAGAAGAGCAAAGAGAAATGAGCAACTAATTGCTATTAGAAACCCTTCTGGCATAGAGGGCAAAGATAGAAGAAATAGAGAGAAGGAAGAAAGACCCCACAAACATGCTCATTGGTAAGATGAAAGTCTCAAAGATTGACCCTAAAGATGTGAAGATAACCGTCTATAACTGGGAGGATTCTCTGCACAAAGCCAGAACAAAACAAAACAAGAAAAAGGACTGTTCTGATACTCTTTAGTAGTGGACCCTTCAACTCTACCTCTTAAGATAGGGGACAGTATTGGTCAGGACAAGCTCACCAACATGCTCAAACCTAATTGGAAATCTCTGGTTTCTTCTCATGGAATGTTAAGGCCTTCTCATTGGTAATTATCTGTGACAGCTTCTGCTGCTTAATATGTCAAAAATAAACCTGCACTCAAAGAGGCTTCAACAACCTACAGCTGTCTTTGAGATTCTTCTTCTTTCTTGGTGTTAGAATTGACTCACACTACTGGAGATGCAAGGTCCTAGGGGAAATCCAAAGACAGAAAAAGAACCCAAGAAAGAAGAAGAAACTCAAAGACAGCTGTTGGGGTTTACACCAAATTCTTCCACATAAGATCACATACCAACAATAGAGTATATGGTGCAGACAGAAGAAAAAAATCTAGACCATTTTGTATCAAGAGCAACAGAGATGACACTGCAGACAGAATAGCATCATCTCACACATAGAACAACATACCACAGGAAATATATAGTCTAATTCAAAAATAAAACTCTCATATATAAGATTAGTAAACAATGGAAAGAAACATAATATCTCCTCATTGTTTTACTATAATAGCAAAAACAACTAGTATGCACTGAATATAGACACACAGGAGTTGATATAACGTCACTATCCTCTAAATATGAAAAATTTGCCAATCTCACCTGCAAAATGCTAACAGGCAATATAGACTAACAAACTCACAAAACATCTCTATATGACAGATAATGACAGCTACAGAATCTACCACCAGATAGAAGACACCAAACACACACTTGGTGGCTGCCTAGACACCAAAAAAGATACAATAACACTTTGAACAAAATAATCAAACAGTTGAATCACGTTAAGATGCACAATTGGAATCTGTGTTTTTCCGTGATATAAAATCAAGATCAATTGATTGTAAATTACATGCGTAATTACAACTATCTACAATTCCAATAACTGCGGTTATTATAATGCATTTGTCTTTGCAATGCATTTGTTATTTTATTTACAATTAAAATGTCATGTCATAACACTGGGATAGTATTAGAGATGTGTAATTATTTACACAAAAGGAATGGAGAAATAGACAAAGAAACAACACAGAGAAAAGGTAGACTCAAAGACAATCCTCTTAATGGGATAACACTTCAAGTGTTTTATTACTTGGCCATAACAGCTGTTCTATGAAGGCATGAATCTTCCTACTTTCTGCATTGCACATTATAAACACGCACACATAACTTTGCAAACTTTAATAAATAAATAACAATGTTGATTAAAATGTTGAAATAACTTGCAAATAAATTATATAAATTTATTTGTACTTTTATGTCATTGATGTCTGACAGATAGACTACCAACCTGACACTAGACTAAAGAAACCAAATAGAAACACTAGTCAACTACACCACTGCTATACACCAATAGAGAAAAATCTAATGATAGATATACACCAATAGAGAAAAATCTAATGATAGACCAAAAAATAAAAGTAATAAATGCAACAGCACATGCACAGAACCAAACTAATGTACACTGTGCACAATCAACAGCTCTAATGACACAATTTGAGCATATGCAATCCAAAACAGTAAACTGCTTCTCTAGACTAAAAATCAATATAATAGAAGGAAAATTAGACAACATATCTGCCCTCAAACTAGGCAAAAACACAACTACTGCCCTACACAAAGCAGATATACATGCCAGGCATTGATGACACAAAAATACAAATAAATTTATATAGTTTAGAGAAAAACAATGACAGACTTGACCCAATTGATATTTGCAAGAATGCGCATGTCTGGGAAGCTTTTGTTGCTCTTGACGCCAGTCATTGGTATCTCAATACCCAAGTGGATCAATCTCTTTACTTCAACAACTACAAACACAAGCATGCCTTCAAGTATTGCACAGCGGTTTCAAATTCCCGGTAGCAACACGTTAAGTCCACAGCAACAGCTTAAAATTTGCATTAACTAACGTGTGTTCTTACACAAGTGGGAATTTGATTTTCTAGGTTGCCAGTCCCTGGGACTACTTGTGACATCACCATGACCCGCAAAAGTGGACTTCGCGATCACCGATGAAAACGAGACTATCATCGCAGATGGAGGATATGTTGGAGAGGATAGGACTGCAACCCCCATCAGAACACCTCCCAACCGAAATCTTGAGGACGACGCTGCTTACAGCCATTTTTGCTGGCAAATTTAGTGGTAATCGAAATCATTCCCATTTCTTTGCTACAAATCCACTATGTAATTATGAGTGTCAGTGTCAGTCATTTTCAGGTGCTCATCCAAAAGAAGAATAAATTGGCAACCAAGAATTTTTCCCCTTAGCTTTGAGGGCCTTTACTTGCTCATTTGAATAAAACGAAATACTTCCGCTCAGAAAGAATAATTTTCTTTGGAAGATGACGGATGGCACACCACACATTATTGAACGCTTTCAAGACTTGTCGCATGAACACCATTCAGAACGTGAGTAGAGAAATCAGTTGACCCCTCGGACTTCAGGTCCATGTAGCACAGTTTTTCGGGTCCCCTTGTATCTTCTTAAAGTATAGAGAAACATATTTCGTGGGGGAATGGCGAGACATATCCTTCATGATCCGAGATCTGGAATGTGATATCAGTTTTTGTGGGCAGTCTATGTCACATTGGAAAAGATGTTACACGTCTAAAGACAGCGATTATGGGCGTTTTGTTATTCGAAAAATGTCAGATGCCTGACAGCAGACAAACATTCGTTCGTCATTCTGTATATCTTTTCATGGAAATCTAAAAGTCCGCAACAAAACCTTCATCACATCCAATGCTCGCCAACAAAGACAACTGAATCATCTTTAGGATCGAGTAGTTTCGATAATACAGATCCATCATTTGATGGAAACGAGTATTATGATGAGGGCTACTTTGATAAAGAGGGCATGTGGCATGGTGAGTGCTTTTGGCGTTTAGAGTGTGACATTAATTTTTTTAGAATACAATGAGCAGAATTGGGATGAGGACCAAGAGTCTTATATCTTAGGTGAGGTTGACGTCAAATTTTAGATCTCATTCGTAACATCTCTGCTTCTTTAAGCCCTTTTCGTCTTTAAAGATAAGATATTTATTTTTGTTGGGATAAATATCCAACCTCGGTTGCTTACCGCGATTTCGCACTAGTAGATGCAGCTATTTTTACTTCAATGATGAGACAAGATATTTATTTTCTGTTTGCATGAGATATTCATCGATTGCTTACCGCGATCTTCTCGGCAAATGCAGCTATTTTTAGCCCAATGATGACGTCATCCAGATTCCAATACGACTGAGAGTGTGGAACAAGAGGTCAGCCACCGCACCAAAGTGGCGAAGGAGGTAAGCCTCGTTGTAGTGCGCCATATATATTCATAATCCCAGATTTTATCCACGGAAAAGAGTTATGTTTCAAGCCTCGCCTTCGCCATTACAGTATGTCATTTTGTCCAGATCAAGAAATTTCACATAGTTTTCCGTGAAATTTCGATGAAATTTCTGAGAAGAGCAGTATTATTTACGGCCTCTGGTGGAGCTTTCAGGGACAGATAGGAGAATAATGAAACCAGATACAATCCGAGTAATTTTTTCAAATATCGAGGAGGTAAAAATATTTTTTCGCAATCTACAACGCTGTAATTCCATTTCAATGGAGAGATAAAGAGCCTGAAAATTCTTTCTGAGCATCTACAACTTTGTAAATGACCAAATATAGGTGCACGCTGTAAACGAAGGACTGCATAAAAAGTTAGAAGCCAGAATAAAAGGTTGGGACGACAACACGACGACAATCGGAGATATCTTCTTGGAAGCGGTGAGACATCTCCTTTCATTCCGATGAAACCTGATCACGTGACCCGACCCTTTTCCGTTCGGCTCTCCCTATGGTCTCTCCTTTTTTTCTGAATTTCTGAAAAGGTCCCACAATTTAGTGCCTACAAGTCATACGTGGAGCGGCACCAAGACACCATCGACAGACTCCGAAAGTTGGATAAAAAATCCAACTGGCTCACTTTTCAACAAGAGCAGAAGGAAAGGCCTGAGAGCGCAAAGGGAGATCTGGGATTTTACCTTATACAACCCGTGCAGGTATGTTTTTTACACGTCTACAACGAGACGGTCGAGATTTTGGCGGGAAATCGGATCGTTTTCATCTTGGAACACGGTTCAGGAATGACATCTATGGAAACAGATTTGAAAATGTTGAGAAACTACTATGATTATTTTTGACCATCTACAATGATTATTCTACCATCTACAACGAGCCTAAATTCTCATAGCGAATGCCGAGATATGAGATGTTACTTAAAGACTTGATAAAAAATACTCCGGACGGGCACCCAGACAAATCGAACTTGGGCAACGCGTTGACGGCCATAAACGAACTAGGTGAGTACGATGTAGATATCTAATCACCGATGCGATGTCGCACATGAGTGATGTGTTGATATGATGTGGTCACATGGACACATTATCGATGAGAGATGATGACATGTTGTAGTTATTTCTGCCAATGAAGAAATGAGGAAACATGCAGAACTTGAAAAATTATACAAAATACAATCTAAATTTAACGACGTACCATCCAGCGTGGTGAGTGGAGATTTCGAATATTTTCCCTTGAAATTTCGTGGAAAAAACATTCTTCTTTGGAAATTTTGGCGGGAAAATGACGTGTACAGACGATTGCTGTTCTGGGAAGAAAAAAAGTGAAAGACGGTTTTCTCATCAAAGTCTGCCGCAAAGAACTCAAACGCAGGTGACCCGAAATTTCTCGGAAAATTATCTGAAATTCCCCAGATATTTCTGCTTATTTAATGACTCAATGATTTATGGTGCGCCCACTGTCACGAGCGGCCATTACAAATTCAGTCGTTTCATGTCATTTGTCAACACAAAAATCCGTGTACAACTCACACAAGACACAGAAAGTGAGTTTCCCGCCAAAGTGACCCGTTGTAGATGGGAGATTTACTGAGAAATTTTAGCTCAGAAGAATTCGTTTCAGATATTAAGTCCGGATAAGTCTTTCACTGTTTGTGCGGAAAGTCCTGAAGAGAAGAACGCATGGATGAAAGCCTTCCAAACTGTTTTTCAAGGACGTAAGTATCCACCATCTACAACTCTGTAAAACCACTTTTCAATTCAAATCTTCTCAAACCAACTCGAAGAATCTTCACATAAAATTCCCGCGATGGAGATAAAAAATTCGTTGAATTTTCTGCTGACGTCATCAGCCTCTGCTAGTCTTGACATGAAGAGTTCTACAGACCAGGAGAGCATCGCCCCCTTTGTAAACACACAGCCGGGAGAAGACGAGGCACCCGTTTGGATCCCTGATTCTGCCTACAAGATGTGCATGATTTGTGGCTCAAAATTCAACATGATCAACAGAAGGGTGAGTGAAATTTCAGTGAAATTTCGGCGGAATACGAAAGACTTTATTCATTTTGGTGTAAAAGTCAATAAATGGTCAAAATGGATTTTGTGCAGCGGCAGAATGGCCCGAGAATTGATGACAAGGCTTATGATATCACAGCATCATTGTCGTGCTTGCGGCAAGATCATTTGTAACGCCTGCTCGAGGGACAAGATCATCCAAACCAAAAAGCGAAGAGTCTGCAAGATTTGTAACGAACTGACAGACATCATAAAAGAGATCCCGGGGTCCAGGTGAACTTTTGAATTTCCAAGAAGTTTCCGTCCCAATCTTTGAAAATACCGTGAAATTTCGTTGAAATCTCACAGAGCCTCGGAAATATCTTCGGGAAGTTTTAGCAGCAGCAGCAGCTTTAATGGGTCGCTTCCTGCAGAGCATAGTCCAGAAGTTCCAAAGAAGCCCACACAACCACAAGGGTTTAGTTATTTGACCCGGAGCAATAGCAGTGAGACAATCGCATCTGAAAGTTTCGCGGGATTAAGTTGGTGGCAGAGCTAAAAATAGATACGGTCGTGTTTTTGTCCGCAGCAAAGCTGCAGCAAAACATTGTACTGTGGCACATAAACAGTGTTTATGTTGTCTGCAGCAGAGTTGTAGTCACAATGCATTTGTAGAAAGCGATATCTTAAATTGGGGTTGATAGTCTCAGGTTTCGAGTCTACAATGCTGATGCCTAATTCGGCTCGTGATATCACCAGGTAAATCTCCTCGAAATTTCATCAAAATTCACACTATCAGCCAAGAGAGCCGAGACGCCATCGCTAAAATGAAGAAGAAGTACTCAGTTTCGACTTTGAGACCCTCAGACAGGAAGAGCGAGATCCCTGGGAAATCAACCTCCCCCGTATCCCCCGCCTCCCCCCCGACTGTAACCCCTCAGGCGACAACCCCCCAGACCTCCCCCCCTTCAACAATATCACAGCCAAAGGCCCCCGGATTCGCCTTAGTCGGCATGGTCAGACCCGGTGGTGAGTTTTGTACACGTCATCTCTTGTCAAATCTGACGTTTCTTGACAGGCTCTGCCTCCTTTATGGCGGGTTCGACTTCTTCGCCCGCTCTCCTCTCACAAAAATCATCGAGCAGGACGCTGCCTGCAAATATCACACGTGCGGACGTCTTTGGCTCCGTCGCCTCCAGAAATAAGACTCCCCCCCTGCCGCCGGCACGACCCCACGCGAGGACGGAATCTAACCCCCCCGTTCCTGACTGCAACGTGGTGGAACGTAAGTCGAAATCTCATCCAAATATCAACAAGTGTACACGAGACAAGTGGTAGTTGTAGATGCTGATCTGTACAGCTGAACGGAACTCGGCCCCCGCCTCCCCACAGATCAAGCCGATGAGGCCACCAAGACCGTAATGATGAAAATCTCTGAAAGATAATAACATATTAACAGTTCATTCATAGACGTATCTTCCTCGAAAAGATAGATTGGTTGTAGATGTGTTCTCGAAATAAACGGTTAATTATTAGTCCTTGACGTGAGAATGTTGCCACAAAGACATGAAAGTGTCGGTGAGAAGCCGTAGAAGCGCCTGTATTGAAGGATTCTTGAAAACGATCTTCTTTGACCACTCACTCAACGTCATTGCCCTCTGTATACGTTTGTTGTTGAGAGAAAGGTTTTCTGTGGCCAAAAATGATCACATCATGATGGATGAATGAATTCATGTGATGGTCCATTTGTCCATCACCTTCAACTTAACACTTCATCATCCTCTGATTTGGAAAGCTCTTCTCATACTTTACAGAGAGCATGAGTTGTCTTTGTAACATCAGCTTGCTGGTGTGATCTGATGGAATTTTGAATCTCAAAATAAATTCTCACTTTTTATTTTTTAATGGGTTGCGTCAAAAAGTATTTATTCACCACGCCAAATCACCAAATGTGAGGAGCGAGGACAGGATTTGATGTCTTGGTATTATCCTGCCAAGAAGAGTGTTTGGACACTCAAAAATGACGATTTTTCGGTCAGAAGAAGGGTGTCTAAATCTAAATTTCCGAACAAGATGAAAACTTTGACATTCATGACTGCAAGTGACAGCGACTTTCGAGAGGCATCTTTCAAGAAACAGTTTCAAAGCAATGCGAAGCTAACTCTCAGAACTGGACAAGAACCAACAACCGATCCAAAGGAAGCTCATGAAACACCACCTGAAAAACTTGCTCTTAACAACAAAAGCGCGGTACTGCGTGGCATATATCATCATACTCTTGACAATCCTCAACTTCTCTATATTTGACCACGGTGAAATTGGACACAACACAGAGGGACCCATACTATCTCTAACAGAAGCAACATCTTTATGCGAACAGCGAGGGCTCTCTATCCATCCAAGAAGAACTTCGAGGAGAGTGTATGATCTATTCATCATCTCGTCAGAGCTCGATTGGCTAGAGATCCGCCTTCATACATTGGATTCAGTCGTGGATTTCTTCATCATCTTGGAATCATCTCAGACGTTCACTTTACAACCGAAGCCTCTTTACTTTCAAAACAATGCATTCCATTTCGAAAAGTTCTCCCACAAGATCATTCATAGAACGATGGATTTCGCTGGTTTAGAGGGTACGGGGACTTGGGGTAGAGAGAATTTTCAACGGGACTCTCTATTACATCTCGTCTTTCCCACATTGACGAAAGAACAACAACCCAATCATGACGACGTTCTCATTGTTTCAGACGTGGATGAGATTCCAAAAGAAGATGCCATCACAACACTCAAGAACTGCAAGACATCAGACAGGGTCGTGCTCATGAGCAGCTTTTATTATTACTCATTTCAGTGGAGGTCTGAAAATGACTGGCCACAGCCACGAGCCACCCTGTATAGAGGATCAAAGACGATCCCCCCAAACAATCTCAGAAAACTAAAAGCCAACTCCTTCATGTCGAATGCCGCCCATCATTGCAGCTCATGCTTCAGCACCGTGGCCGAGATGATCCAGAAGATAGAGTCTTTCTCTCACACAGAATATAACCTACCCGACTTCAAAGACCCCGATAAGATCGTGGGCAGAGTTCGTGCGGGAAAAGACCTCTTTGATCGAGACTCATTGAAATATAGAAAAGTCCACAATAACGCCGACATACCGACCTATTTAAAGGAAAACAGTGACAGATTCGTGTACATGATCGACAGAGACCCACCGAACGGAAATTTTCGAGATTATTCTGTGAATACAGTGAATAAAAAAAGCTAGAGGTGCTCATACGAAAATTGCATTCTTATCTTGTCATTTATTACGAGATCGGGGAGATGTCCAGGCATGTCAACCATTTGACATACACGAAACCCAAATGCCAGATGAATGCTAATTTCCATCCCGAGGGAGCAAGTCAGAGTCCCAATCCATGGGATTTCACACATTCGAAATGAGAGCTAAAGGGTTGTCGTGTACATAGCTTTCTTGGTCTCGTTATTCTGTGTATATTTCGTGATTTCCTGCAGAATACTCAAAGCAGCATCCAGGAATTTTAATTCGTAGCATTTGGAACGCATAATATTTCAACATAAAAATGGCATCTCCTGTGTGACAGTTCTAATAAAGACCATATAAGATGGGGGAGATGTCCGGGAATGTCATTTATTTGACACCGACAAGGGGCAGACGCAACGTTACCATGAGAGCATGTCGACAAAACAGAGATGGCAAGAATATATCGTCACGTGATCACTGTATTTCTCTGTGCATTTGATCATTCTTTCAGCAACACGTTTCAAACAAGCAACAGTTGCAGCACGGCATGAAGTCAAACACTTGTCTTCTTCTCGTCCTCTTCGTAGCTTTCTCCTCTGCTCATGAGAGATGTGGCACTCCTTCCATCACCACTTCTCCTGAAGAGGAGCTTCGCCTTGCCACTTTCATCAAGAGTGACACCAAGAGAGCAGACATCACCATCCCATGCACCTTCCACATCATACAGACTCAAGCTCATCGCAACACTCTCTCTAAAACTAAGATCCAAGGATGGGTCGACGAGCAGAAAGCAGCGCTCGGCAGAGGCTTTGGTGGCGCCGGAATCCAATTTTTCTTTTTTAACACGACCTGGAATATTAACGATGACTGGGCTACCGGTAAAGACATCGAGAACAGAAAGAAGACTTTGCGTCAAGGAAGCTATACCCACCTCAACATCTATTTCGTTACTTCCATTTCCGGCGATGTCCTGGGGAGATGCTCCGGCCCCATCCAGGGCGGCACGTGGGACCCCTCTTGGACTAAAGACAACAAGTACTGGGGCGACTCTTGCGATATCAAGATCGCTGCTATGCCCGGTGGAGATTACCCATACAACCAAGGAGACTCTGCCATTCACGAAGTGGGACACTGGCTCAACCTCAACCACGTTTGGGACGGCGGTTGCTCCGTAGACGGTGACCATGTCGCTGACACCCCTGGTCAGACAGCCGCTACTGACCAATGCAACTTTAAGGATTCTTGCGGTAAAGGAACCAATCGTGGTAATTTCATGGACTACTGCTGGGACGAGTGCATGGACAGATTCACTCCCGGTCAGAACGAGAGGATGAGGGCAGCTTGGAACGCCTATCGCAAAGGCCACTGATTTGACTGCACTGCTGAATTTGTCGCAAGATAAATTGTTACAATTGTTACACATCGTTTTTCTTTGTTCCTCACAATTCTTCCTCTGAATTTCAAATCTCATTTAAATCTTTTAATTAAACTCACAATAGATTCTCATTTATTAAATAAAATCTTGAGAATTTCTGTACTTGCCCCCAAAATTGAAAACGCGAAATCACTGTACCAGCAGTACACTGCAAAATTCGGCTAGTTTAGATTTACATGTGGGCTATCATCTGACCATCTTTGACACCACATCAATCAACCTGTAGATTTTAAAAATGTTTACATTTGTAGATCAGCACATTCGATTGAGCCAGAAGTTTCTGGAATGGGAAAGATCAAACACGCAACGATAATCACATGGGAGTTACGAAATTATGGGAAATATTGGCACCTGCAGGAAGAAATGTACCTCTTGAGAGTTTAGCATACAAGCGTCTGGCAATCGGTGAGTATCAAGCAATAATAATACATGCTGACTAAATCTATTCAAGACACCAGCATATGGTTGGTCAGTTTAGAACATGCGTATCAGGACGATACTGGGAAATTCAATCCATCAGCAGCATTGAAGGGATTATTTCACAGGATCTGCAAAATGCTATTCTTCAATGCGAAACCGGTGTTCGTGTTTGACGGAGCATCACATCCTCTGAAGAGTCGAACACTGGTAGATGAGATCATGCATATGTTGCACTCATCAAGTGCAGGAAATGAGAAGGAAGAGGCAGAATCACATATCACAGAATCTGATCAAGCGTCTCGCCACAAAGGTGATGCCAAAATAATTCATCGTATTATCATCGTAAAGCATCTCGTGACATGTCAACAGCTGTTGAATTCCAAGTTGAAAGAGCTTGAAAACAAAGACAAGAACAAAGATAACCAAAAGGATCCAAACAACAATGCTCAGGTATGGAAATTTTACCGAGTTTTCATCGAATGTCTCAGGATGATGGAGCTGGTGATGACGTCATGTTTGTCAAAGAAGATAACAAGGGGTACCCTTTTATTTTTATATTTTTTCAAGTTTTTTAATACTTATGTTACAAAAGAAAATGTAAAAAGGACACTCGTTTACAACAGTGTAGAAATCCCATCGACCTCTCAAGAGATGAAATAAGATATAATGCAGACGGTACCGTTGCGGAAAACCAAGGCCGGTTTTACATTCCAGAAGAGCATCTACAACGAGTCAGTACAGTTTGCCTATTTCTAGAATCATTTTTTGCTGATATAAAATTCATTAATCGATATTTCATTGAAATCTCGTAGATATTAGATTGGTCAGAGTCCTCATCTACAACGAACCCAGAAAAAGACGACCTTTTCGATTTATTACCAGAGAATATAGACAAGGAGACATTTTACAGCCTGCCTGTCGATCTACAACTCGAGACACTCACGGGGATAAGGGCGAGTATCAAAGAACAGATGAAGGGAAAAACCAGGAGATTTCTACAGAAAAATACGGTACTTTTTGTTCTATTTTTAGAACCGAGATTTTTGAATGGAAATTTGAAAGATTTTCCAATAAATTCGAATGAGTCCAGCGAAAAGGATATCTTACATAATTTCATATCAGAAAGCGGGAGAAAAATCACATTTTTAACATTTTTAGTCACCAAATAATGTGTCCAGCATGCAAATTAAAAATATTTTGAATTCGGGAAGACTTTCCAAGAAAATCAGACAAGTGCGAGAGGGACTGATGTCTCCCGGGTCAGGTTCCGAAACGTCACGAGTTATTTCTGAGCAAGGTGAGTCTACACCGTTGTAGATGGGTGGTGATGACGTCATCAAGGGACGGAATATTCACTGAAAACGTCTGGGAGGACACCGGAAGCTTTGAGGTC
Source organism: Protostelium mycophagum (assembly GCA_002081555.1). Classification (NCBI taxonomy): domain Eukaryota; phylum Evosea; class Variosea; order Protosteliida; family Protosteliaceae; genus Protostelium; species Protostelium mycophagum. The sequence goes on along the minus strand of MZNV01002670.1, from coordinate 6,028 downwards.
TAACAAAAGGGAGAGTTTGGAAGGTGGCAGCTCTGAAGGCGATTCGGCCAAAAAAGTACGGGTTTCACGGTTGATGTTTCTTAAAGCGAAGATTGCGGTAACCGCAGATATACCATCTCGAGAATATTTTAAATTAAAAAAATTTAAATCCATTTATTTTGATCACAAATAGTTTCAAGACTTATTTGGTGCTTCGGGGAGTGACGTGTCTTTGTCTTCTCTGAACAACACCAACTCCACTCATGTTGAAGATGACAGCGGCAGATCCCTCTCAAGGTATTCTTATGATGCCATGACATCTCATCAGGATGTCGCATGTCGTTGTAGAGGGTGAAGTTTTCTGACGATCTACTAGTAAATTGTTTGGAAGCCGCAGGAGCGGCGGCTCTTATGGCAGTACTTCCTCAACCCCGATATATTCTGACAGGTCACGTGACCGTGCTGACGTCATCAACGTCGACGATGAGTTTCTGAGTCCCAAGAAAAAGGTGAAATTTCGGAGAGAATTCGCGGAAAATTCAAAGAAATAGAGCGGAAGTAGAAAGGAAGATTCCATTGAAATTGATGACGGGCCAACAAGTCCCATAAAGCCTTCTAAATTAGTTTTCAACTTGGATTCAGACGAGGAGATCCAAGCTGCCAAGGTGACGTCACAGGTGGGTGATGTCATCAGCTCATCGTGATTTTTGACAGGGAGGTGGTGGGTTCATTGTAGATGAAGAGGACCCATCTACAACGCAACAAGAGGATGTTTTTGAAGAAAATGTGAGATGTCTATCAGTGTGAAATAGTTGACCGTTGTAGATGGGAGGAGGTGGCTTCATTGTAGACGAGAGTGATGAAGACCAGATGTCGACAACTATTCAAGAAACGCCAAAATTTCAAAAGACAATTCCAGATGATACATCCAGAGAAAATTCAGTGAAAAATCTGCCAGAAAATCCGAAAGAGGAAGCCGAAGATTTTCGGGGGATTGTAGATGACGAACAAGTCAGTTTTATTATTTGAAATTCCAAATATTTCGGAATTAATTGTTGTAGATGGGAGGGGGAGGGTTCATTGTAGATGATGACGAAGTTGAACCTGCAGTTCAGAAAATTCCCATGAAAATTCAACAACCTTCCCCACCAAAAGAAGCCAAGACCGTCAGACCTCCCACACCACCCGAAGATACCAAAGCAACACAAAATGACAGTTTGACATCTGTCACGCCACCCAGAGATGTCAAAGATGGAGAAGTGTCAGATTCAGACGATGAAGAGGAGACAATTGTTGTTGCCATGCCTAAAAGCAAGACAGAGAGAAAGACGGTAGGCTCATTGTAGATCTCGAGTGTGAGCGTAATGTCAGGTTGTAGATGAGGCGATGTACCATGGCAACGGTTTTTCCGTCTCTGCTAGGCATAAAAAACGAATGGGTTCCAAGCGTCATATTTGAAACTGTCTGCGTGTGGATTTCTTCTGGTTTTTGTCTTGCGCAACCTCTTTAAATGTTGTACAAATTAGACTGAACCGAAAAGGTAATCGACATTTCCAGTTCCGAGGAACCAGACCAAGATTTCACTGATAATTTAATCACTGAAGAGCGTAATGATGACGTAGACATGGAAGACGTTCCTGTCAATACAAGTACGTTCGTGACATCATTGATGTCGCAATGACATCATGTAGCACATCAACAATTCGAGATCTCTTCAGATGAAGACGATTTGTTCTCAGATAATTATATGTCCGTTGTAGATAAGAGGAGGGGTGATGACGTGGGAGGGGATATGCAGGACCCGGGGGATGCGGTGCTACTGAGGGATCGACCATCTACAACGAGCCGTTCTGGTGTAGATATGGATGATATGAGAGAGTACGGGTTCATGGAGGATGACACACATTTCCCCGTAAGAAGGTGATTTTTCTTGTATTAACATTATTCGAACTTGTTGAGTCTGGCAGACTTGTTTTTAATCTACGTCACTTTCTTTTATGTCTTATTGACATTTTGGACAGGTTGCGACCTTCAGACTTGGAGACCAGCGAGGATAACGGGGTGATAGATCTGATGTTAGATGAATCAGATCCTTATAAAGCCATGGAGCAAGAAGCAAAGATGTTGTCTGACAGTCAGAAACGCTATCAATCGGAGAAGCATATTCGCTCCGTATTCGGAGAAATTGTCGGAGAATGTCAGGTGATCATCTCGTTGTAGAGCTAGTTGTAGAGAGATGATTTATTTTTTAGGAATTAATGCATCATTTCGGGGTGCCGTATGTGATGGCACCTTATGAAGCCGAGTCACAGTGTGCTTATCTACAATCCAACGGTGAAATTTCACGAAAATCTCGCACGTTGTAGATTGACATGTGCAGGACTTGTAGATGGTATTATTACAGATGATTCAGACGTGTTTCTGTTTGGCGGGGACAATATTTACAGGAATATTTTCAAGCGAGATAAATATGTTGAGGTCTATCACGTGCAGGATATCTGCAAGGAATGCGGAATAGGTGAAATCTCCACGAAATTTCACTCTTGATTCCGCAAGTCTCAAACTGTACTGACTCGTTGTAGACAGAGTGAACATGATACAATTGTGTATGCTGCTAGGAGGTGATTACAACGAGGGGATTAAGGGGGTGGGTGTCGTGTCAGCCATGGAGATTTTGCACGCTTTTGGCGCCAACCACGATTCTCTCGTGAAATTTCGAGACTTTGTGAGATACGGAAAGTTGGAATTGGAACAGGATCTAAGCAAGGTGAGATATCTCATATGTACAAGCGCGATATCATAGATGACGTGGTGTGACGTCATCTGGGTGAAGAATGACAGGAAGAAGAGGACAAGTTGACAGAGAAAGAGAAAAAAGCAAGAAAAAAAAGGAGAGAAGCGAAAGAAAAGGTCGAAATTCAAAATTCAAAAAGATGAAATGGCGGGAATAACATGTTGTAGATTTCAAAACTACAAAACAGAATAGAACTTCCTGACGAGTGGCCAAATGAAGGGGTAAGCGATGAGTGATTTGTTGTGCCATCTTTATTCTTCTACTTGTGAATGAACATTTGGAAGGTGATTGAGGCTTACATGAACCCTGATGTGGATCATTCTCTGGAATCATTTGAATGGAGCAGGCCTAATTTGGACGCATTACGATCATTTGCGACCAGAAAGTTTGGTTGGGGTCAAGAGAGGGTGAGTCGATGATTTGAAATTTGAAAAGTGACCGTTACAGACTGATTCTTTGTTGTTGCCCATCCTGGAAAAATACGATGAAAAGAAACAGGCGAGCCACTGGAAAATTTATGTTTGATTTCATCTTGAAGAAAATTCAAATTTTCGGCCGATTTCGGTGGTCAAAATGGTCCTCCAGCGCTTTCCTTGTTCCGTAATGGTTCATCAACTTATGCACATGATCACATCACATTTTACCATTTACCTTTCAATGTTCTCCAATAACGCTGATGGATTTCAGGATCAGCCACAGATAACTTCCTATTTTCAGAGAGAAGGCAAGTTGGACACGAGCAAGATGAGTAGAAGAGTCATGCGGGTCATCAACGATATGACGGGCAAAACGGAGGAGGTCCAACTCAAAGACAAGAACGAAAAGGTGTGGCATGTGACTTTTCCTTTGTTTGTCAAAGACCACGTGCACGTTTTTTATCACGATAAAAAACGACGGCTTAACTCCGTGCAGGGAGAAGAACTGCCCAAAGAAAAGAAGAAGGAGGTAAAGCGGGGCTCGAAGAAGAAGGACCCTGCTGAGGGCCCGAAAAAGCGAATAAAACGGTGATGTCTTTCGGTAACACCATAAGTGTCCTTTGCTCCAGGATATGGTGGGTTTAGTATGTACTGACGGGCCCGATATTGTTCTATTCTCGTGTTTTCGGTTGTATGTGTGATACCGCGAGTCATACCGTGAGTACCGCTGCCGAATTTTGGCAGTTCCGAAGACATCATTCGGGTATTTGCACCGGACGGCATTATGGTATCATCTCACTGCGCACCATTTTACACACCGCTCAGAAAGGCAACGACAACTCCCACAACATGAAATTCGCAATTATCCTCATTGCTATCACAGCCATCGTCGCTGCAAACACCGTCATCCCTATATCCCCCAGAACCACAACCACACCAGCATTTGCCGGCACTCCGTCTACCGTCTCTTGTCCTTCTTATTGCGGGGCTCCTTCTTCTTCGTCTTGCTTCTGGAACCCAAAGACATACCAGATCTGCTCTGGTGACTACAGCGGTAACTCGACCGTCGTCAAGAAGCAGAATGGCAACTGCGATTCCAGCCAAGATCAATGCGGACCTGTCTGCTATGGACCTGACAGCACTGGAGCCATCTATTGTGGCTGTGTTTGTTGCAACTGCTGAGCCCAACATGATGATGCCATTGAACAATGTAGTAAAACTCGGGCTGTATGAAAGATTAACATGTGTCACAAGATGATGATGCATCAAAAATTCCAAAACAGCAGAAGAGGGTTGAAGTCTCCATCCTTTAAAGTTTGTTCGCGATAGGTTGATATTCAGCATGGTGGTGTTGGTCCTTCTTGAATCCAAAAAAGATGCAGAGGACAGCGCAGAGACAGCAGAGGGCTCCGACACCTCCAATAGCTCCCCCCATAACTTTCCACAATTTCCTGCAAATGTAAACGACACATCATGATGACACTGCCTCACATTGCGGTTCCGTAGTGGCATGTGCTCTTGAAGTACGCATCGTCAGGGTAATTCCTCCAGTCGTTCATTTTGAGCTATGGAAGTGAGTTTAGAGTCAGTCCATCCGATGTACCGTCACTCTGGCGGCAGTGGAAGCAACACCTACAGCATTGAACTTTAGAGAAGTTCTGAGCTGGCAGAAAGAGTACAACAATGCCTTTGAAGGTGTGAGCCTCTCCGTGTTGTTGAAGGTAACAACATCCCAAATCCCCTGGTCCACCTCGATCTGCAACTCTTAATCAAACATGATGAAATACAAGAGTACCTGCACAACTCCAGCAGTGAGTTCTTTGTCTGGAGACTCGAAACGGATGACGGACTTGTTTTTGATGGGGAGGGTGGTGGTTGAGCCGTAGTTGGGAAGATCTGCCATGACTCCACCTGATCTGATCAGCAGATCGATGATGAGAAGAACTCAAACTCACTGTCGCTATCACTGGCGGTGAAAATAGCGGTGGTAGCCTTCTGCAAGACGAGAGAAGATATTGTTCCTCCTAAGATGACACATATTGCGATGATGAGAGAGACGAAACCGCAGATCTTGAGACCAGTCTGATCGGATTTAGAGGTGAAATAGTCGTTAAAGTATTCTCACGTGAGCCATCTTTGTTTCTTGTGCAGCTGAAAAATGTTTCTGCACCGCCGGGTACTCTTCTGTGAAATATGGCGGTAGTTACCGTTTTGATGTGAGTTATACGCAGTATCGTGAAAGAATGCGATTTATCGAATAAACAAGTCAAAAGTGACAGGCAAATCCGCCGGAATCGCGTTTTGTCGAGGACAAGCCGACACCAAAATGCAGAAAACTCGCAATCTGAGGGGCATTTTACCAGCATGTTGGCCACAAAGAGCTCTCTCATTTCATACCAATGCCTGTTTGGACCTTCCGGCGACAATTCTGTCGCCGCGGTGCAGCGCTAGTGGAAAACTCTTTCTACAAAGCACACCGCGGCGTCGGCTTGAGATATCACCCCACACAATCCGGGCATAGAAAAATAATTGGTAGATTATGAATAATTTTGAAAATGGTACAAATCTGTGTCTAAACTTGTTTGACAGCTGCTACTGTTTTGGTAGCCAACACTGCCTTGGGCTTTCTACTGTATTCTTGGGACCTCACCTGTTTTCTATGTTTTTTTCTTTTTCCTGATTTCTCCAACAAACAAAGCAAGCACACAAACAGTCAAATGTTGCAATTGAATATTTCTTCAATCATTTTTACTATTGAGCAGTTTCTATATGTTTGGATCACACCTCCTCTGATGTCGCCAACAGCCACATTTCTGTCATATAATCCAGCAAAATACTA
>MZNV01002669.1:0-19207 GCA_002081555.1 Protostelium mycophagum | reverse complement strand
TACAGCTTTTTCCATCTTTTGTTCAGCTGCTTCAGCTGCTCTGCGCATTCAACGGCCGTGCGACATGCTGCTTCCTCGTGTCTTTTCATCTAAATTTATGAATATAAAGAAGACGATCAGGATCGGATGATCTACCTTTGCCGGAATATTGAATAAAGCCATGATACAATCCCCGATGTACTTATCTACAACTCCTCCATTCTGTGCGACATCAGTTCTATAAAAGTTTGTTTTATCTAAACTCACGTCAGTGATGATGGCTGTCATCGCTTCCATATACTCTTCTGTTATCGCTGCAAGCACATCTGGATCTTGCGCTTCTGCGAGTGCCGTGAAGTCTTTGATGTCTTGGAAGTATACTGTTGCTGTTGCCGACTTCAAATATGGTAGTGCCTCTTTCTGTGTCTTTTAGTCTCGTTGTAAAACTATATTCTCGTATAACTTACCTTAGATTTGAGAATGGTCGAGATGATTTCGACCGGCACATACTTTCGGAAAGAGCTCAGTGCTGCGTGCATTGCGATGAACGATTTGTACAGCTTTGACGCTTCTAAAAATGGAGGCTCCGATAGGTTCAACATATCAAGCTCGAGTCGTGACACCTGTCACTTGTCACAAGATAACACATTTTTCTCTCACCTTCTCCAGCTCTGTCGACATTTCATACAGAGATTTTGTGATGAGTAAAATCACCAAAACCATGAGTACGATTGCACCTGCGCACATGAAGACCGTGATCAAGATTGAATTCCTCAGAAAATTATCCGGTTGAAGCGGGGTCATTTGAATCACCGACCAGTGCAGGTTATCGTAATTATATTTAAGAGTTGCCAGACTATATTCCTGACCTACAAATATCTAATTTAATTTCGATTTTTTTCGAGGAAGTATTCACCGTTGTAGTTCATCACTTCATTGCCTCTACCAGCTGCTCTATAAGCCGGAGCGACCCACTCATCTTGGTTATCCTCTACGGTCATTTGTGTACCGCTGCACACTATCAATCTTCTTCAAATACAAAGGTCTTCAGCGACTTACTTGTTAAAGTAAGGGAATACACCGGATGATGTCGCGACGAGATTCCCAAGCTCATCAGCAATAAAGGCGAGGGTTCCGTTCATGTTATTTTCCTCCGTAATTGCTGACAGCATCATCACGATGCTGAAAATAGATTCAGATCCACATCATCCAAGAACTCACTTGTTCACACTGACGCAAGTGTCAGCCCATCCGATGATCATGTCGCTCTGGTTGCAGAAATTTGCTCTCCTGCAGACAATCGCCAGAGGTGGGTTTCCTGGATAATATTCCAGATGATGCCACCACCTTGGAGAACTGCAGTTTTGCCCTTGACCCGGGACCTGAAAATCCAGACCGCTGAAAGGCACCGGGTACGGCCGCAGTAGACTTGAAATATAAATCTCCCACCAAAAATAAAACAAATAAATATTAATAAAAAAGAAATTTAGTCCGACTCACTTTGACATATTAAATTGTGTGATATTTGTGCCCAATTGAACGCCATAAAGCCAAACTATCCAAGTCCCGTTCACAAGAAAATTCTCATAAACATCTAAACGCTTGTTGTGGTAACCCTCTGCACCGATGCACTTTACAACTCAGTCTACAACGGTCACAAGGAGTTTTTACCTTCCCGTTTGTCCAACAAAATTCGACTGTGAAGCCCTCTAATCTGGACGACCCCAATTGTAGAGCCAAAGACACCGAGTCCCAATAATCGGTGATGATCATCTCACTCCCATTTGAGGGCGGAGGTTTGATAACGTTTCCATTATGCAGACAACTGGACCCTAAGATGATGTTAGCACTCCTAGATTGACGTTCAAACTGACATGTGGTGAGAGTATCATCAGCCCATCCAAGAGTATTCTGGATTTGTGATTTAATCAACAGCTCAGCTCCGTGTTGTTCTGTATCGATGATGGTCTGCGATAAGTTCTGTTGCTGTAGACTTCCGGTGCTCACTAAGATACCTGCTGTGAGAAGAAGAAACATCACGGATACTGAAACAGAAATGCATCTGATGGACAACAGCTTCCGCAATAGAGACCTACTGATATAAGTATATTGCTATGACTAAGCTACTTACAGTGTTTGAGAATTGTTCTTGGTCGAATAGGTTGAATTCCAGCTCACACATGAGCTCGCAGGGCTGGCAGAGAATTTTGGCTGTCCAAGGGGGAAAACAGCTGTTTTGTCATTACTGAAGCTGAAGACCATGCCTCTTCTGATCGCGCATGAGCGGTTTGTGTCCGGCTGTCAGCCAAATGTCGGATCATTCGGGCAGTTTTGCTCCCTCGTCCATTTTAACCCAAATCCGACATTTGGCTAACCTAAAAACCCTAAGGACTGTTTTTTTCGCTCGGTGCAGGCTAATTTCCGACATCCTACCCCGAACGAAGGAAATATCACCGTGTTTACATCCATTCTTTAATTCTCCAATAAAATGTCCTCTTTTGCGATGTTCCTCTCTATAGGGTCAGTGCCACTAGAAATACATAAATATTATTGAATTATTTTTGTAATATTACACTACACTCAGTCCACTGTGTCAAAACCATTATCGCTTTGTTCTACTTCTGCTACAGGCTGTAGACGTATTAGATCGGCACGTTTTACGGACATTGCACCAGCCGTCACAGTGTATTTAATCCACGATATTTTTGGTCACTTTGTACAGTGTTTTTGTGTACTGTTCGCCCGGGTCGGGTCGGGAGGAGACAGGAGGCTTTCCACCGTGTTTCATCGTCCTTGATGACTGCCTTGGATCAAATTTCGCCACGCCGTGGTTTGTCAACCTTGAAGGTAAATATAGACATTACAATATAACGATGATTTTCGCTGTACAGCGGCTCAATTCACTTAAATCGCCGATTCTGCATTCGTGTTGTAGATATTGTGTGATATTTCATTCTGATGTGTACAAAAATAAAATGAATAAATTATTTTCTCAATAAATTTGATATATTGTTTATTTCTCTGAATTTACACTTCATCTACAATTGCGTGAGATGGCATTGACATGGCACCCAAGAAATCAATACGAGGGTGGTGTGGGGATCTGCAAGACGACGTGTTGATAACAAATCTTGACAATTTCGGAACAGGATCCCCGCAAAATATCTCGGTAATTAACGTGTTGCCTGAACATAACATATGTCAAATCAACAAGTCTGTGTTATTTATATGGTTCTTGACACGGCTGTGGAGATCAAATTTAGCGTTAGCGTTAACCTACGGTATAAAGTCTCGTTATCATACCGTATGTCATGAAGGCTCAAATTCGGTTCTGTTTGCGTCTTGCGCAAATTCATCGAGATTGCCTGAACATAACATATGTCAAATCCCGTTTCTGGATCGTTTATAAAAAAATAAAACGAAACGAACTCCAGCCAACTTGGATCATCTCTAAAGGAGCAAACACGAAACGCAAACACGGCATCATTACATGTTACATCACAACATGATACTGGCAGAGCGATTTATAGAGGTCCGGACGTTCAGATGAACGAATCTGAGCTTCTGCAGCTATTAAAGGAAGGAGACTTTTCTCTCATTCAGGAAGTGCTCAGGAAGGTGCCTGAAGAGACAGATTGGGAGCTGCTGGCACATCACATCACCAGTTTATGCGAAGAGATTGACCCTTGGCCGTTGAATGTCTGGATTCACTCATTGACACAATTGAGTCACTTTTTGATGCGTCACCCAGCTCTTGTCCATTCACTGGAGTGGGGTCAAAGTTTCGATGCCTCTTTGCACTTCTCAAGGCTTTGCATGACGAGGCATTCTGGTGGTGTGCTGAACATCAAGTATTTGAAACACGTCATCGAACCTGCTTACCGTCAAGCCCAAGAGCTTATTCAGGTCAGAGAATTACAGACTGCTACAGTAGTCACCTTCTTAGGCTGGAGAAGAGATGAGTGTCTCGATCTGCCAGATCTTGTCAACTCTATTGGATTCGTTCACTGATCACTTAGACGACATGCCAATGTGAGTGGTTCAGTTTCTTCCATTCGTGACAATTACAGTTACATCAGAGGGCTGGCATTGTTAGAATATGAGCAGAGTGAGCGTGGTGTTGAAGTTGTCTGCTCTGTTTGGGCGAGGTACCTGACACAGTCAGTGCTGCCGTTTCTGTCAACACCTGAGAGGATCGGTCTCGATGACCATTGTTGTAAGAGTTTCTTCCAAATGAGAATTGAAGATGACGTTGTGACAGATGCACGATCTGGACAGCTGCAGAAGCTTTTGGATGCTGCGAGAGAGATGAGCGCTCACATCGTAGACATCAAAACAAATCCTCCACCTGAGCCTTTCGGTTCTGCGCTTATGAGATGTGCTGTTTCCCTTGCACAGCACGAGCCTCAGTTCTTTAACAAAGAGGAGATAGAGTATTACATGAATGTATGGAGGAACTCGGTGAGACATGATGATGATCAAATGTGAAATTGACACTGAATCAGTACGTGCCAAATCGTAAAAGGATAAAGCAACAAGAGAGGGCCATCTGGGAGATGCTTAAATATTCCATCGATGGTAGTGAGACATCAAGTACAGCCGGGGAGGTATGTATCTACATTATTGTACAACACCGAATTATTTGTAGGTTCCCTTGAATCATTTGGATTTTATGGCCAAGATAAAAGACCCTAGATGGAAAAGACTTTCAAAGGTGGATAACATGACCATCTACAAAGCACGGTTTGAGGTAAATTTGGAGGAGAACTCGGTGATAATTGCACAATAAATCCAACAAAATGTAGGGGATCTGCGCCAAGATGGAAGGCATCATCGAGGGAGACATGGACGTCGTCGTCAGAAGAATATGGGAGCACAGTTGGGAGACCGAACTTTTACTCGTGAGTTTCCTGTTGAGGAAAATATTGACCACCTTAGGATCTGCACATCACGAATGTTTCATCAGATACAAGAATGATCGACTTTCGTACTGATCTTTTCTATCCATTTTCGCCGCGGTTTTCGTCCATCAAGAACTCGCTGTTGATCGAAAAGCAAGAGAGTTTCATCATGATGCAATCTTCAGACCTCAAAGCAACACCACAAGGACATCAGAGAGCACACACATACCGTGAGCGTGGTCCCCTTCTTGTCTAATCATTGATCCTGATTAGTTTGTGGAGTGCACTTAGAACGATTAGAAGGAGCAAGCAGAACAAAGATCACCATGCTTCAACACGTAAACCCCAAAGGAAACATGCCACAATGGGTGAGATGATGCGCAGTGTTGGAGAAGCTGACCAGTTTGACAGCTCATGACAAAGTTGACGAAGATCATGGCCAAAGAGATGTTCAGGTTGATGAACCATTGCCTCAAACTGGATGGATATTTGAGGCGGTCCGTGTGACAAAACAAACACAATTTTATAGAAAACGATTTTCCAATTTTAGAGCACCAACAATAAAGAGGCAACCACAATTGATGTCATTTTTTTGGCCAATGTACAATGTTCCGAAACCGACCGGACTTCGGCTTGAACTTTCTCGGAGCCCGGTGAAATTTTCCATTTTTCCTGAGCGAGAAGACTTTTCCTCACAAAAGGCTGAAAATTCGAATTTCTAAAGAGGAAGTGGCTCTTGCGCTTTCGTCTCGTGAAACCTCCTTTCAACTCTCGAATTTTCCGTGCTGCTCGGTTATAACCGAGGCTCTCCGCAGTTTCGTTCATCCCCCATTTCAGAAAAGTCCAACTCATCTTCCGCGGAACTGTCAGATTTGATTAATTCTGAGACCTTCACACTTTACAACGACCGATCCCCAGAAACGGACAAGTTTTGGGGAACCTTCGATTCCCCACAGAACACACTGACAAGGCGATCAGAGAAGAGGTAAGGGGAAGGGCATCATCTGACCTGATCCAAATGCAGCGCCGACATCGTATGCCCTATTTCCTGCTGTGCAAACACAGAGCTAATCACGTTGGTAGAGAAGTAGATTGATCCTTAACAAGAAACAATGACAGCAGATACCAACACTCAGGTGATCGTCTTCTTTCCAATTCCATGATGATCATATCGTCATCGATTTGACAATTCACATTTTTCAGGGAGCATTTTCAAATGCAAAGACCCTTCATTTTTGGATGAGAGCGGAAACCAAACCAGAGGAGACCCGTGCACCCATCGTTCCTTCTGATGCCAAACTCCTCATAGCCGCCGGCCACACTGTCACTGTAGAGGCCAGCTCCATTCGATGCTATACCAATGATCTCTATCAAGCAGCTGGCTGCACAGTTGTCGAAGAAGGTCAGAATGAACATCATGTCTTGCCACTCAAATCCAACAGGATCTTGGAGAACAGCACCGTCTGATGCCATCATTGTGGGTCTGAAAGAACTACCAGATGAAAAATTTCCTCTGATGCATACCCACATTTTCTTCGCCAACGCTTACAAGAAACAAGCCGGTTGGGAGGACTTTCTCGGCAGGTTCATCCTCTTTGTCATCATCCCCCCTCACATTTGGCAGATTCCACCGTGGTGGAGGGGTCGTTTTAGACATGGAGTATCTCACGGATGAGCTCGGTAGAAGAGTTGCAGCCTTCGGAAATCCTGCAGGTTACATCGGTCTTGCGGCGGGCATCCTCGCATGGTGCCATCAGCAAGAGCAAAACATCCCCATGTCTAAAATCCCCTCCTACAGGGACTTTTCTTCACTCGGTGAGTGTCTACAACGACTGTCGACGTCGACGGGGTCTGAAAATGTACAGGAACGAGGGTGGATTCTTCATTGCGTAATGCGGTGAACACGGCGGGAAGGTTACCGCGAGTGTTGATTATCGGGGCTCACGGGCGTGTCGGGTCCGGGGCCATGAGACTCGCGAACGAACTACAACTCGATTGTACAGCTTGGGACATTACCAATACCGCCAAAGGTGTCGACATCATCTAGTGACATGTTGATGACGTGTACAGGAGGTCCTTTTGATGAGCTGATGGACTATGATATCTTAATCAATGCGATTTGGTTGCACGACAACATTCCACCCTTTTTGACCAACGAACAGTTGGCGGGAAAATCGCAGAGAAGGTGATTCACATTCCGATGAAACCAGTTGTATGACCAAATGCCAGGCTCTCCGTATTGGTTGATATCAGTTGTGACCCGCTCAACCCCTACCACCCCTTCCCCATCTACAACCAGGCGACCACCATTTCCCGCCCAGTTTTTCGCGCCATTTCTGGGGAGAACCCCCTTGACATCATCGCGATAGACAATCTATGTTCACTTATCCCCCACCAGTGCTCTACACAATTTTCTGCGAACCTCGTGAAGCATCTTTTAAACCGCGACCATTCTGCCGCCGTATGGAACAGGTACGTGAATTTTCTTTGAAACTTCGTGGAAATATCCCAGAATATTTCGGTGGAGATTCTCTTGAAATCTCACTGAAATTTCGCAGATGTAAAAATATATTTGTTGGGATGGTGAAGTCGATTCAGAGCAAGTTGGATTCTGCTCCCCAGGATTTGCCCCCTGTCTTGTCCCTCCCCACCGACTTCCCAAAAATAGAATCGAAATTCCCGCCAAATCTCGCCGTCAGCACCGTAGACATCCCCGATGCCTTACTGTGTATGGGTCTGTCAACAATTCGTTTCATTCTGATGAGACTTAGCATTCGCGACGGAGTTTGCTGGCAGGTGGCGTTCCGGAGTTGAAATCGTGGTCGCATCTATTTGGGACCTGCTTCTCCACCGTTACACGGGAGAAGAGGAGATCTCCGTCGGAATCGCCCGCTACGAGGACGTAAACACGTACAAGAGGTTACGCCTCACGCTTAACGGAAAGACAGCTTTCTCTGAGTTTTTCCTGGAGGTAAATTTCCTGGAAATTTCGAGCACAGAATTTTCTGAGAAAAGTATAGGTTGCGATGTCCCTGCAAAGGACCCCCGCAACCACTGCCAAGGGACTGGCTTCAGTTGTACAAAAAGAGGCGGGAAATATCCAGAGTCTATTTTTGCACGCGAATGCGGATGTCACCTTGGCCCAAAAATTGGATCTATCTTTCGCCGCCCAATCTGTAGATCTTTCACTTTTCATGGAAAAAGGTAAGATCTGGCGGGGTCATTCTTTTCTGACTTTCTGAAGGGAAATCGGTCACAAGACTCCATATCTTATACCGCCCCGATCTATTTTCCGAAGAGAGAGCTCAGGAGAGTTGTAGACAGTTAATATTTGTACTGGAACAATTATCCAACACCCCCGGGGTAATTTTATTTCATTTTTCTGTGATTTTTCTGAGAAATTTCAGGCCAGACTCCAAGAATTATCCCTGGTTACGCCCCATGCATCTACAATTCTTCCAGATCCCACCGTCGTCCTTGACAACGCCTGGCATGGATCTATACACTCCATCTTCCATAGCAACGCGATGTCCCACCCCGATAAGATCGCGGCCATCCACAGGTACAGATCTTAATCTATACTATTTTTATCTCTCCTTTTATTTGTTTGCGACCCACAGAAGATGTCTCATGATGACGTCATCACCTCTACTCTATTATATTTTTCTGAGAAAATTCAGGAACGAGAAGATTACGTACGGAGAATTAGACAGGATGACGTCACGTCTCGCCAATCACCTCATAAAGGGTGGTCTAAAATTAGAAGACGCCGTGTTTGTATACGGTTCCAGGAACCTAGCCATGATCGTCGCCATCATGGGAATTCTGAAGGTGAAATTTCACCGAAATTTCGAATAGTTTTCTGAGAAAAACAGGCGGGAGGAGCAGTGTCCCTGATGGACCCCATTTACCCCCCTGAGCGTATCACAAATTGTCTCAAAGTCGCAAGGCCCAAGGGATGGATCTCAATAGAGGTGAGAAATGTGCCGATTGTGTACATATATATTATAGATGATTCCGCGGGAAAATCCTCGTGCGAATCGAGTTATAGATCCATATGATGACGTCATCAGGGTGCCGGAACCATCGCAAAGGAAGTGCTGGATTTTATGCCAGAAGTCGGGTGCGACCTCGTTGTAGAGCTCCCCCTCCCTCACCATTTTACTTCCTCCGGATTTTTGAGTGACGTCACCGATGTAGATCCCGAGGTAAAATTCTCGTCATCATAAATTTTTGACTCGTTGTAGATCCAAGTCACAAAGGACAATACCGCCGTCGTAACCTTCACTTCCGGAAGTACCGGGCTTCCCAAGGGAGTACTGGGCCGCCACGGTCCACTCACCCACTTTTATCCCTGGATTTCCCAGAGATTCAACTTGAACGCGGAAGAGAGAGTCTCCATGTGCTCTGGTATCAGTCATGACCCTCTACAACGAGACATTTTCACACCGTTATATTTGGGAGCGGAAATACATGTTCCTGACGCGGAAGACATCGGAAATCCTGGCCAGCTCGCCAAGTGAGAGAATTTGAATTTTGAAAATATTTCCGTTGAAATTATGCGTCAATATTGAGCGTTGTAGATGGATGAGAGATCACCGTATCACCGTGACACATCTGACACCTGCCATGGGACAATTATTGTCCGACACGGATGGAGCTGGTACTACAGTCCCCACCCTAAAATTAGCTCTCTTTGTCGGAGATAAACTGACGAAGCGTGACGTCACAAGACTTCGCAGCGTTGCCCCCCAGGTGAGGAATCTTCCCAGAATTTTCGCTGAAATTTCAAGGTGTTGGCCGCCAACATGTACGGATCCACGGAGACCCAGAGGTCAGTTACATACTACCCCGTCCCTAGCAACGACGTTCTGCAGAACATGAAAGAGATCCTTCCCGTGGGAATCGGAATGAAGGATGTACAATTCATGGTATTGAACGACGGAAGAAGAGTCGGAGTTGGAGAGGTATGATATTCTCCATGACGTCTTTTTGACATATTTGACAGGTCGGAGAGATATACATGAGATCATCACACCTCGCCAGAGGTTACAAAGGTCTAGACGCGGTGAATTTTCTCGAAATCTTGTCGAAATTTCGCGGAAAACTCATTTGTACAGGTCAACAAGGAGAAATTCATTCCGAACCCCTTCCGATCAGACCCTGAGGACAGGTTCTACAGAACCGGAGATTTCGGCCGTTACTATCCCGATGGTCAGGGAGATGTAGTGGGGCGTATCGACAACCAAGTACGTCTACAACCAGTCAACTTCATCACATCTACAACTCATGAGCTCACGAAATTCAGGTGAAAATTCGCGGTTTCAGAATCGAGCTCGGAGAAATCAATACGGCACTGTCTTCCCATCCGAATGTGAAGGAGAACGTACCAACTGTCAGAGAAGATTACGGCGAAGAGAAGAAAATTGTGGCGTATATCATTCCCAGGGAGACTCAAAATCCCCCCACACCACAGGTGTGCAAAAAATTCTGCAAAAATTCGCTGAAATTTCCAGGAATTAAGAGAATGGGTGGCTTCCAAATTGCCTTATTACATGGTGAGTCGTCGTATCCAGTTTAAATCACCATTTCTATTTTAAACTGTCGACACTTGATGACGTGTACAAAAGGTCCCCGCCTCCTGGGTCTTCCTTTCCAATATCCCCTTGACCCCCAACGGAAAAATAGCATACGACCAATTACCCGCACCACGCAGTGTAGAACAAGAGCAAGTCACAATTGTAAATCCCGAAAAAGAGCGCGCGAAGAAGTCCAGACGCACCACCTTCTCCAACCACGACGAGGTGAAATTTCGACGAAATTTCAGTCTAACCGGTCGAATTTTCTGAGAAATTTCTGACAGCGTTGTAGATCAAGGTCGCGGCGGTCTGGCAGGAAATTCTAGGTATGACGTCATTTGGGAAGGACGAAAATTTTTTCACTCTTGGCGGGCACTCTCTTTCCGCAACACGCTGTGTGGCCAAGCTTTCCAAGGTAATTTTTCCGACCTCAATGAAATTTCGAGGAGATTTCAGTTGACACGTTCCAGGAATTCGGTACTCAGATTCCCTTGGGCCTTCTGATGAACAATCCCACCGTCCCAACACTTTCTTCGGCGTTACGGGCTTACGTAAACGGTGTGAACACCCAAGCTGAGACTTTCTCGCCTGACGTCTCACTGGATCAAAACATTGTGCCGGCACAAACAAATGCGACGGAGTTCAACAAGTTCTTCTTGAGCGGAGCTACGGGATTCCTCGGAGTTTTCATCTTGCGCGATTTGCTCAGAGTCAGCGGAACAACTATATACGTGTTGGTACGTAATCATTCTCTTCTACAACATTGTAAAATATCTGGATAAGATCTGAATTTGATTAGGTCCGTGCAACATCAAAAATAGATGCAAGACAGAGGATTAAACACGCCATGAAATTGCACAGAGTCTGGGACGATTCATACGAACCCAGGATTGTTCCCGTCCCAGGAGACCTTGGGAAACCATTACTGGGCCTGACCCAGGCAGATTTCGACGAAATTTCACGGGAACTTGATGTCGTCATCCACTGCGCCGCTTTGGTCCACTGGCTCTTGCCCTACAAACAGATGAAGGATGCTAACGTTCTGGGAACGCAGGAGGTGCGTCTACAACAACCTTTTTCCCGCCAAAATTTTCAACTCGGTATTATTTTCGAAAATTCTGAGAAAAATAGGTGATCAGAATGGCTGCCACCGGTAAAAATAAACCCCTGCACCATGTATCTACAACGGCCGTCTTTGAGTCCGACTTTTTCCTGGAAAACCGCGAGGAAATTTCCGAGGACATCGACTTACGCCCTCACTACAACGGTCTCAGAGGGGGTTACGCTCAGAGCAAATGGGCAGCTGAGCTCTTGGTCATGCAGGCACGCGAGCGCGGAATTCAGTGCAATATATACAGACCTGCATATATTTCTGGAGACCGCGAGAATGGCGTCTGGACAACGGATGATTTCTTGTGCAGAGTAATCAGAGGATGTTTACAGGTGAGATTTCGACGAAATCTCATGAAGTCTCTGTCCAAATCTCTAACGAGTTGTAGATGGGAGCATATCCAAAATTAGACTCTATCAATTTGGATATTTCCCCGGTTGATTTTGTTTCTGGCGCGATTGTGAGACTATCTGCACTTCCCGCAAAAGGAAAGACCTACCACCTCACCAACTCCTCCTCCACACAGTAAGTCTCGTTATAGACGCGATATACGCATGGAAAACTCACTGAAATTTCAGTTTCTCCGACTTCTTCTCTGTTGCGGCTACTTTTGGTTATGATGTGAAAGAGCTGCCGTATGCCCAGTGGAGATCCAAATTGATTGAGGTATTTAAATATTCTTTTATTCAAAATATTCAAAAAATAACAATCTTTTAGTTGCCAGAGGAGGACGATAACGCCTTACACGCTGTCAGTTCTATTTTTACTGATGCCTACGAGTCCCAGCCGCAAAACCCCCCTCTACAACGCGTCAACACCGTCACCGACCTCCAAGAATCAGGTGAGGACGTCTTGAGACCACGAGACAAACGCTGATTCTAAAAATAGGACCACAAAACGAGTCCATTATCGGACACCTGCCCCTTTACTTCTCGTATTTGGTTCGCTCCAAGTTCTTACCCGCACCAGCCCTGAAGACATCCGTCTACAACGAATGGACAGAGAAGAGGGACAATGTTGATCTCGTCACACGCAGCAACAGATCTAAGAATATGAACGCCGTTTGATTAAAATAAACAATTTTTGTAAATCGTGGTGAATATCGGAACATCTCTTCTCGTTCAGGCAGAATTTGGGTCTACATCGTTGTAGACGAGACAAAAGGTGTTCGAAGATTATTGCGAAATATATTGTAGTATTATTCCACATGGAACCGTCTTTATAATAAGTGCGCCAAGCTAGCTCCTGAAGAATAGAATATATTTCCTCCGGGCGATTCGTCAAGCATAATGAGCACCAAACACCACCTTTGGCTCGCTGAAAAAGCCTCGCAAGGCCGATTTGAATTGACACCAAAGTAAACGAAGCTCGTCCATAACTGTCATTCCGAGGATTGTGGAGTGATACGATGTGAGACCGAGAACATATGGCGCATTCGAGATCGCCTTGACCCCATACAAAGCCACTGTTGTATTCTTTGGCCAAGGAGCCAACATTCTTCAGTTCCAAATATTCAACACATGTTTTGTTGTATTTTCGGAAAAAAGGTAAAAAATCATTGTAAAATGGGACAAAGAATTAAATATACTGAAAAATATTCATTTATTATTTTTGTGTCGCAACGAATTACCTTTGCAGAAGATCACAGTATGATTTTAGGACAACTCTTTAGAAAAGGTACCTTTTTCAGGCCAAATTTGTTACCACAAAAAGATGTCCAAATTCGTGATGTGTTTGTCCACGACGAACCATTTGCCCGATTTTTGTTTTGTGTGAATCCGGAATTTCCCCAACACCAATTTCTGCATTCGCAGATAAAAATGATGTTATGATACACATACTTTCAAGCAAAAATTGGATATAATTTGTCCTTGAGATTGTGACCAATCTCAACATCCTTTTGTCAAAAAAAATAGATGCATTGCGAAATAATTTTTTGGTTTGCACAGAAGGAAAAAAAACATAAAACTAGCCGTTAAAAAAATTCTGACGTCCATTTTCGCGGTATCTACAACCCGCTCTTATGGCGCAATCGGTAGCGCGTTCGGCTGTTAACCGAAAGGTTCCTGGTTCGAGCCCAGGTAGGAGCGATTTCTTTTGCCCCATAAAGAAATTCACCTTTTGGGCAGTCAATGTCACTTCTCTTTGTCATTTTTGGCGATTTTGGGGTGAGGAGGCCTTCGCGAGGTCACAAGAAGGGTGTCGCAGGGTTCTCGCTGTGGTGGTGTTTTCCAACATTCGGTCTTGTAGATGGCAGTTCACATGACCGAGAAACTGGACCTGGCTTCATCTTACCGTGAATTCGCGTCAGCTAGAGCAAATTTCAAGGCAAGGCGAGGCCAGGGTTGGTCTGTGACTGTATCCTCCTCGAATCTAAGAGGGGTCTTGATGGATGAAGGTTTTAGAGGGAAGGCATGAAGGGCAACGAGGTTTGTCTCAGTCAGTTATGCCAGACTCTTTCTCTTCGTGAGGGGCCTTGGGGTATTCTGTCCGTTTGAACGTCGAGGAGGGTTCAAATCTTGATGGTTGGAGTTCATATCATTATCTGTGATGGGTTGATATGGACTTGGTCCAGGAGTAGTAATGTCTGGGAGACTATCAGCCTGGATGTAGATGATAAGCAGTGAGAACGTTCCCAAGATTGGTTCTCCTATCATTCCTTCAGTTCGGTTGGTAACGTTGCTCGCAACTCAAGAGATCTTGAGAAGAAGGGAGTATGTCAATACATTTGATTAAAGATCAACGTGTAATCCTCTTCATACCTTGTTTGCGGTTATGCCTCCGTTGTCCTTCTTGCGGTTGGTGATCTGATCTGCGGAGAGCCGTTTGAATTTTTTTTTAAAATTTCGTTCCCGCCAAAAGTATATCTACAATCGCTATTGAAAACATCGTCCTTAATAAAGCCCAAAAGCACACCTCAGTACTGAGGCTTTTGAATATACAGAGCTGTCTGTCAATTGCAAAGAGAAATTCAGATCGGTATTCTGGACTTTGCCCAGATCTTGGCTCAAACTTTCGTGCCTGCTGCATTTTCCCGGCATGATGATCAGATCGTCGAGAACAGGACTTCCACCATGAGCTACCAAATTGATGGTCGGTTATGCTTCGTTTCTATGATCCAGCTCTGATCGCAGTAGTGGAGGTATGTATGAAGAAGAACTGCACCAAGAAGGAGGAGGTGAAAAGTGCTGTGGCATTACTCTTGCAACAAAACAGTTCCACTTTCCTCAGAATAAACGATTCGGTACAAATCGCCGTACCCTCTGATACATTTTTCACGGCTAATGTGGCTTCTATAGTAGTGGATGTATCTTCTCATGATCACACAGGTGATATTAAAGTTCCAAACACACTATTCACTTTATCTAGGACCGGATAGTGTCAGATACAAAGACCTAAACCAAAATGTGAAGCAGATCAC
Source organism: Protostelium mycophagum (assembly GCA_002081555.1). Taxonomy (NCBI): domain Eukaryota; phylum Evosea; class Variosea; order Protosteliida; family Protosteliaceae; genus Protostelium; species Protostelium mycophagum. The sequence continues at coordinate 4,216 of MZNV01002669.1, read as the reverse complement.
ACACGTATATCGGCTTTCTGAGGAAGAGGCAGCTGATCTCACTATGGCCACCGATGATTCTGATTCGGTCAATGCCTGCACAGAGTACATCTTACCATGCAAAGAATTCGAGTCATTGTGGGAAAAGTGAGACAATCGATATGAGTATCTTCATAAACATCAACAGTCTCATTTATGATGAAAATGTGAAGAACGTACTGTTGGATTACTGTAAGAAGTTGACCAAACTGTCATCACTGGGTGTTTCCTCTAAGATAATCACATGGAACAAGTATGTCATCTGTACATCACGAAGAAGATGAAAAATATTATTGGTCGATCAAAATTATTTTCTTCCCTAATGTTTTCAGAATTTTGTTATTGCACGGACCTCCAGGCACTGGCAAGACGAGGTAAATATCGATCTGTACAGACATTTGTATCGAGATTTTTATCAAATGGAGTGATTTTATTTTATTCTCGTTGTTGTTAAGCTGTAGTATTGAGCGATGAGACTTCTTCAGTTTTAAATGACTTTGAAAAAGAAGCAAGATACCTCATCTATATAATTTTACAATAAATCATCTATTTATAGACCACAGCTTATGCAAAGCCCTAGCACAGAAGATGTCCATCCAGATCAACCGCTACTCACAACATTTTTTAATCGAAGTGAACAGCCACTCACTCTTCAGCAAGTGGTTCTCAGAATCTGGCAAATTGGTCGGAGAATTGTTCTCCAAGATTAAAGACATCATATCAGACCCGAAAGCTTTCGCTACTGTGTTGATAGGTGAGATATCACATCGTGATATCCATATTTCGAAATTTGACCCGTTGTAGACGAAGTAGAAAGTCTGTCTGCAGCGAGAGGCAAGTCTGCAGGAGAGCCATCTGATGCAATCAGAGTGAGGATATTTTTATTATTATATTATTATTTTAATATTACCCTTAATATCAAACAAGCCAAAATCAAGGTATTGTGGGATGTATATTTTTCTTTATGGAAATTGTTCTTTCTCTGTGAGTTGAAGTAATAATTGAAATAATAAAAGGTGGTGAATGCGCTGCTCACCCAACTGGATTCTCTGAAACACTACCCCAATGTCCTCATCATGACCACTTCCAACATCACCGGACAGATCGGTAATCATTCGCCCATCTACAACGCCACTTTATCTTTATTTTATATATCTGAAATGTCGACAAAAGACCCGTGATTCGCACTTAAATTCCTCGAGATATCGCCTTTGTCGACAGAGCCGACATGAAGATGCTGATACCAAACCCCTCAGCGGTGGCTATTTATAGCATCCTCCATTCTTGTATTCAAGAGTACATTCGAGTCGGCCTCATCCGCTCTTTCGTGAGGATTTACTCATTTTCCGAGAATTTTCCGAGAATTTTCTGAAATCTTTCACCGTATTTTTGAGTATTTTCTGAGAAAGTTCCAGACGATTTTACCGGAATATTCTCACCTGAAATCGTTACTGACGCTGGAGAACAAAAATTCCGTGGCGGAGAGTTTGAGGTGTGGACAAAATCTACTGGATATTTCCAAGAAATGTCAAGAGTTTGGATTCAGTGGTAGAACTCTCAGGAAACTTCCATTCTTATGCATCTCTTCAGAAGATGATCAGGTGTGACATCATTCGTAATGACATGACATGGGTTGACGTGTACAGATCTTTAGTTTGGGAGAATTTTTGGAAGCTTTGAGTGCCGTTGTAGATACAGAGCAAAAAAGTCGCCACAGCATGAAGCAATAAACTCTTTGGCGGGAACTGAGGTCGTCTGTGTCTTCCCTGGGAGGTTGATCTCAAAGGCCGTCACGTGACCTCTAAGGGCGCATACCTGGGAAGCGCAGACCCGGTTTCCGCAGAAAGATTCGGACCTTTGGATTCGGAATCGCAATTCCCGGTAGCAACGCGTTAAGTCCATAGCAACAGCTTAATTTTTGCATTAACTAACGTGTGTTCTCACCGTAATAATGACACACAAGTGCAATCATCTTCTAAAGCCGAAGTAGTTATGTTCCTCTCTCTTGTGCTGATAGAGATTGACCCTTCGTGCCCAAAGGAGTTGTAGCAAAACAACTCATAAATAAAAATTGATCATTTTTTGATTGTTTATCTTCACTTGTTCTTGAAGTCCTTGTGGCTTCTCACAATTCAAACTGTGTGTTGTGTTAGGCCTCGACCATGAACATGATGAAGTTGTCATTGGGCTGGCTGATACACTCGGTATGATGAGGTTGCAGGAAAACATGATGGTGCAATGGGCAGTCCAGTCAGGCAGATAGAGGCAGAGATTGCAAGGGCTGATGCAAGAGGCTAATGACATTATGCTGACGAGCTCATTGTCCCAGTGATGCAAGAATGACAGGTGAACTTGTATGCAGAACAGACAAACCATTCTCAGCATGGCAATGTTATAAAGTCGCAGTAAAGATGCACTCAAAACCAACGGAAATATCTAGTTCTTCTCACAGGATTTTTGAGGCTTTTTCATTGAAAATTATCTGTGGCATTTCCGGCCGTTAAAAGTGTTTAAATAAATCCGCACTTGAAGCGGCTTCAAACCCCAACAGCTCTCTTTGAGTTTCTCTTTCTTTCATTGGCTTCTTTCTTGGATCTTCCTTCTTAGATCTTTGCAACAGTCCATCAGTGTGAGTCAATTCTAACACATGCTGGAGAGAATGTTAATGTTATAGAAAATTTTGTTGTGGGATCCATGTATGAACCACATTTAGATCTTGATATCAGCTGAAATTAGATCACAATCTAGTTTGAGCTCTATCTTGCTAATTGAGCGCAGACACATCCAAAAGTCTATAGGTGTTAGAATTCTAACCCAACTCACACTAATCTATCATGTTTATTCTTCACCTGTATTTGTTTACAAACAGTTCCCTTTAAGATTGTTCTATCTTTTTATTTATAATAAAAATGAGAAGACCGGCCTTTTTTAATCCAGCAATATTGATCACCACTTCTGTGACCCAAATGACCCTATCAAGCAGTATGCATGTAATTGGTGTGCATATAAAATGGGTGCAAAAAATGACAAGGATAAAGTAGATCCCTTAGTATTTGAAGCGCTACTTCTGAGCACAACATGTCTTCAAATGATGTGTACAGCATGTTTGCATTTCCAGTCAGTCTGTGCCAGATCTGATAGCTTATGGCAGAGTAGCCCAGGGCGTTTGCTGAGTATAATATACATATATTTAAGCTTATAACTGCTTTCCAGACACTCGGTGCAAAAAATGACAAGGATAAAGTAGATCCCTTAGTATTTGAAGCGCTACTTCTGAGCACAACATGTCTTCAAATGATGTGTACAGCATGTTTGCATTTCCAGTCAGTCTGTGCCAGATCTGATAGCTTATGGCAGAGTAGCCCAGGGCGTTTGCTGAGTATAATATACATATATTTAAGCTTATAACTGCTTTCCAGACACTCCCTGATAGTCTGTTAGAAAAATATGTCTGTCTGTAAGTTTATACTGTCTAAAGATGATGCATTCTGAGAACAAAAGAACTGAGTAGATCTGATAGCTTATGGCAGGGTAGCCCAGGGCGTTTGCTAGGTACAACTGTACGTATATCTAAGCTTGTGACTACTTTCCAGACACTCTCTGACAGTCTGTCAGAAAATATGTCTGTAAGTTTATACTGTCTAAAGATGATGCATTCTGAGAACAAAAGAACTGAGTCTTTATGCACTTGTAGTTGAGCAATGTATCTGTCATATCTAAGCACATAAGGTATAGTGCTGGGCAAAGGTGGCAAGATCCAACAGCACAAGATGCATCATAGTCAGATCTGATATGTCACAAAGTCAGCCATTTTTCCGTTGTGTTGTCAGCAACAAGCAAGAATGGAAATAGGAAAATTGGAGGGAACCTGTCATGATCTATCAAAATTAGGTAAATATCATATGTTGTCATGCAGTCACTATTTCAAAGAAACATGCCCCTGAACAGACCTGTTAGAGCTGCAGCTCTGTTTAATCCATATAATTAAAGTTTTGAAATGGATTTTTTACTTGAAAAATACTCAAAAAACAAAAAATTTAAATGTCTTTTTGACCAGCCAAATGTCTTTTCCCCCAATGAAGTTGGGAAGGTAAAAAGCAATTTGATTGCCTGGAGACAATTAACCAATATTAGAATAAGCTCTCTATGGCTAATGATGTAAATTCATAACCTTATAAAGTATTTTGTGTAATTCATC
>MZNV01002668.1:0-23110 GCA_002081555.1 Protostelium mycophagum | reverse complement strand
ACCATAATAGCGGGTACCTCCGCCGGGAAGTCCACTTCTGACCTGAGATCATATCAGATCATCCTTGTTTCTTGAAGGCCAAATCACCTCGCGGATGCTGCGACTTCTGAAAAGCTGAGGAGTGGAGAAATATTCGTGCTTGTTGGTGTCGTAGAGTTTAGATTGTACAATGTTTGCTAGATTAGTCGATGAATCACATACAGGGCAGGGCTAAAACCATGAGTCAGTTTCTAAGATAAGTGATGTGATCTCACATCATTTTGTCCATAATTGAGAACCAAAACAGACTTGGAAGGGTCGTCAGAGAGTCGTCTAGCCATGGCTGATCCTGCAAGAATCAGATGTGTAAGGTAATCTGTGGACACGTACCACCAGCACCACCACCGATGATGACATAGTCGTAGATCTTGAAGTCAGCAGGGATCTTGCCAAAGCCGTGGCAAAGAGTTATAGTACAGAAGAGTAGGGTTACAAAGAAAGCGGTTGCCTTCATCTTGGTACAGGGGAGAATGATTATTGAACACTACAAACGGTGTACGGAAAATTACCGGAAGAGTGTCTTAAGGTTTGACACGGCGCATATCTCACGGAAACTTTTTGCCACCCCAATATGTTAAGGTGTACAACTTCCATTGCCACTGCTCACCAAGGGCGTTCGGATGCGCGTCGTGACAGTGCCTTGAAATTGTCATGCGATAAAATTTTCCGTGGGGAGTGAACATTTTTCTTCCCTATTAAAATATGTGGGGGATTGGTAAGAATCCTGGGGAACAATATCAAATTCTCTTTCCTTGAAGGAACTGAATATGGTTTCGTACCATCGCGAATCCACAACGAAAATATTCGTGTTGATAACTGGAACGGCGGTTCTCTGACCTCAGTGACTGTCCGCAGACCGTTATTATACCACGAATAATCGATGATAGAGCTTCAAACATAATTTTTCAATGATTTTTTTATATCAGCAGTTTGCAGAATGTTCTTTTCGAAGTGCTTTGAATTTGGTCATAAACCCATCTACAACGCTCAAACCCATCATCATATGCTCTCATTTCGCTCGAAAGAACAATGACTCGAATCCGGAAACAACTCGTCCCAGCAAATCCTTCAGCTCTACCGTTCAATGTCATCGCTGATATAATGAAGCATCTGCCGCTCTCGTGCATATTACTCTGTCGTTTGGTTTGTCGCGGCTGGAAGGTGATGTCTTCGATCGATGTTATTTTAATCGAGACCTTAGATACCAATCGATTCTGATCTGTTGTGGGATGTGTTATTGAGGGAATACTTTACAGAAGTTGAGAGACCGAGAAAAATCACCTCTTTAGAGTTATTTCGAAAATTATGGGCAGAGCCATTGGAATGTAAACAGGATGTCATCACATTTCCACGTAGGTTCACACCATTCTCTAGAAATTTTTCAAAGGTCCTGGTCGATAATCATTGCTTATTTTTTTCAGAACCACCAAATTCAGAGCCAGAAACAGATTTTATAAAGTTAAAAAATCCATCAAAGACATTTTTGGTCGTGTACAAAGTGAAAACGACGAGTGCTAAGAAGTACTGGGTCAAACCAACAAATGGCATCATCCCTCCCGCCTCAGAGACAGAGATCAAGGTGAAACCCTTTAGATGGACAAGACATACTTTCTTGCATATGTCCTTAAGACATTAAGAATGATCGAATTGATCATGACCCAGGTTGTGAGGCATGCAGATGAAACAGATGAAGTGATCTCTCCTACCTGCTCTGATAAATTTTTGATTTTGTCAAAGAGCTGTTCCATGGGCGAAGCCCCTGCGGTGAGTCTACAATGACCAATTATTTCTAAAAATAGCACCAGTTGGATAATAACACACCCGGGGCGCAGAAGCATAGAATCGCCGTAGCTTATCGTAAACAAAAGACATTAAAAGCCACGAAAGACATGGAGGCAGAAGCTTTAGAGGAGAGCTCGCGAGAGAAGGAAAAAAATGTGAAGCAAAAAGAACCTCTTAACAGAAAGGCAGAGATCAGCAAGGTATTTTCCTCTTGCTGGGATCTTGAAGATTTTAATTCTAGATTTAATAAAGAGTTGTAGATCCTCAACAGGAATTCCGAGAAATCGAAAACTTTACCAGAAGAGACCAAGAAAAAAAGGTGAAATTTCATGATTTTACGTCTATTTATATGAGCAGGTCTTCAGTCACACTCAGTAGAGACTCTCCAGAAATCACCAGAAAAACAGAATCTGCCACCTCTAAATCGAAGACACTTGAAGGAGACAAGGTGATCACGTGATCTCATGTTCTGAGAATGCAAAACTTCGCTTCACAAATTGACAATTTACAGCCAAAACCCAAAACAAAACTCCCCCTGTCAACCTCTGGCGACAGACCCGCGAAGGCGGCGAAATTGTACGAAGGGCCCAAGACCCGCAGCAGGTCTCGTTGTAGATCTATGATTCGAATTTTCGTTGAAATTTCGCAGATCTAGTCTGGAGCCTGCTCGTGAGGTACCAGTCGTTCCAGCAGAAAAGTCAAAGAAAAGTCGGGAATTACCTCCTGCCCCAGAAAATGATGTCATGATAGAGGATCTCACAGTGGATCAAATTGTCGTTACGACACGGGATGAGGTCGTTCTGTTTTTGGAAACTGTGTTGATGATTGTAGATGGACACTGAACAGATTGTACACAACACAGAAATCGCAGTAGAAAGTGCAGTAAACCCCCCAAGTGAGGATTTAATGTTAATATTAATTTTAATATTTTCAGGTGAAGAGATGGATGTACAGAAAGACCTCGTTGTAGATGAGAAAATGCCAGATGTCAAAGAGTCTAAAAATACCACATCGATTGCATCATCAATTCACAACAGATTTGAGAGGCTGTGGTCGTTCACACAATACTATTATGACAAGACAGAGGTGAGGAATTGTCTTAAGCAAGTGATTTGTGCTGATAATACGACAGGAATATTCGTCATCGTATTCAAACGCGATACAAGTGATTGTAGTTTGGATGATCTTACGTTCCGTATTGGTGTACCTCGGGTACTGGTATTAAAATAATAAATTTGAAATATACCTTTGCGATATCACAGCTGGGTTCTGCTGCAATCGAAGGTACAAAGACGATCTCACCTTCTGTCAATGAAGTTCCATATCTTTGTGCACTGCCCGTTTTAGACAAGCAAACGGTGTTGATTTTACAAAGAACTTGGTAAGTTGCTTTTCATTCGCTTGCGAAAAGCCGTTAATTTTTTTGCCGCGAAAAATATTTTGTTTGAATATCGATCATTCCGACACATCCGCAAAGAAGCATCATGAATGGAAGAGAAGCGCTGGAGAGGCTTGCCTCTAAAGTGAATGAGAAAAAGAGAAGAAAACCAGACTTGAGTCAATCTGATATGTATGATGACCAAGGTCAGATGCTTCCATGTTGGAGAGACGATTTCATCGTGGACGATGATGGTAACGCCTGTCAAGATTATATCGAGTCAGATGGTGAGATTCCTTTAAAGAGGTTCAAATTTTCGGCTGATTTCACAGAGGAGGAGAGCCCAGATCCTTCTCCAATGACAAACAAAAGACCGCCTCAGCGACCACGAACTGATATCAGCTCCTTTTTCAAAAACACTCCAATCAATCAGATATCACAACCAAAGCCCATAGTGACATTACCTTCACCGACCATTTCAACAACATCAAACATCAATTCACCCACTAAGTCTCAAAAATCACCTGCGAAATCAACAGTTCCAGCACACAAGCCATATGAGCCACCATCTCGGGTCGCACTTCCATCAGGCATATATGCATCCCCTTTCAGGCGTCCAATCCCAACTTCAACCAATGCTAGCGCATATGAACCTTATGTACCCTCTAATCGGGTCAAACCAACGGTGGTTTCTTCACCAACAAAGACAACACCATTCAAAAATGGGTCGTCGGTGCTCACAAAATTTCAGAGCGCCTTCTCAAATAAGACAAACAATAGCGTGGTCACTGTACAGAGAAAGGGTCCTAGTGTTTACTCCAAGATCATGACCTCTATGTCACAGAATGTGAAAGAAATGCAGAAGAAAAATATCAAGATACCAACACACATACAACGAAAGTCATTTCCCACGCTCATACAGTATGACATCAGCAGATCAACACGGAGGTTGAAAAAGAGAGGTAAACCGCTGCTTTCAAATTTCAAATCCTCATGTATATTTTTAGAGAGGATGAGGCATGTCGATCAAAAGTTTATGCAGAAAATAGAAGCAGTGCAGAAGCAAAGGCAAGAGCTGAGAGATTGGTTGAATGAACAGCTGGAAGAATCCAGAAGAGAGACGGACAGAACGATTGAAGAGCTGATCGGCGAATAAAAATGGGGGCAAAAGCGGTGATAAATCAAAGCTATAAACAATTATTCTGTTGGTGTTGGTTGCTGTAGAGGCTGTACCAGACCGAAACTCGTCTCGTTGTAATATGGGAGGCAAAATTACTCCCGCGCTTGCAACTTTTCAAATTCAGGTATGGAGGCACATGATGACTTTCACCGCGCTTACCTTCGAGGATGTTCAAAATCTGGCCTCACCAGTAAATTCCACCTTGAGAGGTCGCCATTTGTGGCTCATAGTGGAGATAGAAGATTAGTGGTAAAATGTGATCGCATAACAGCCCAAGAATGGCAACCTGTATTCTATGCTCTTCCTCAAACCACCAATCTGAGAGAAATTTCTTTATCTTGTGGTAAGAAGCTTCATGAAACAATTTCTTGAATAGACGCCGCAGATGATCGCCTTGCGGTGAAGCAAAATGCGAGAACCGGCCCAGCAATTCATCAAGCAGCAGTGTCAGCAAGACTTGGAAAGTAAGTGTCAGAGGGCAGATTCACAATCAATTAAACTATGCAGATCGATTGGAGATTGCATCAGCATTTCGACGTGCCTTGGGCAGCTTGAGCTCAACGGGATCCATCTCTCTTTAGACGCCATCCGTCAGGTCAGCCACTCTCTGATCAAAAATAGGTAAGTGAATGACCTTTTGCTTAGTTTCAGCCTGAAATGAACAGCCAGAGATGGGAAGAAGGCAATTATCCGCGGAGTCCTGACCGCATGCCGCTTCACACATTAGCACTACCGAATTGCAAAGTCGGCGACGACGGTTTTCACATCCTGCTTGACGGCCTCGTTCAAAATAATCACATCAGCATATTAGATCTGTCATCTTGTGAGTTGACAGACAAAAGTGGGAAGAGGCTCGCTCGTCTTCTGCGGCATCACCAAGGGAGGAGACATACTTTGGCTTGGCAATTCAATTTGAGGGGGTCCAGAAGAGTGAATGATGACCTCATCAGGCCCAGTGGATTAGATTTTATAGATATCAGAAAGAATCGGTTGGGGAATTTAACGTGTGTGCAGTGCGCTTCGACAAGATGTTCTAATATTTTATAGTGCCATCAGTCTTGCAGAAGTTCTTCATTCTGATGGTTTCGTTCAGAGTGTCGACATGAATGGAAATTTTGTCAGAGGAGAGGGGGCGAAGGCGGTAGAGGAGATGATGATGGACAACAGAACAATCATTAACTTCGATCTGTTCAACAACAAAAATATAGGTAACATACAATGATGCAAAAATTCTAAGCCGCATATAAAATAACTGCAGACGCAAAGACACTACAAAATATTCGTGCAATGTGTCAATCCAACATTGGCGCCACAAGATCAAGTGCCAAACGGCAGACCAAATCTTCAACACAAAGTGTCGAATTCAAGAAGATCCCTCCAGCGCATCCGCCACATGTACAGTTACATACATCAATGACGTCATCAAGATATGAAGAAGACATCTCCTTCAATACAGTTGAGACATCACAAGATTTCTCTGCAGTCACAACACCCTCAGATCATAACAGTGTAATTACAGGTAAAAAGAAATTTAAAAAATATAAAAATAAAATTCAAAAATATAAATTTGATCAAGATCAGAAGACAGAAGAAATTTCGACGAAATTTCGATCGACGATTTGGATCATGAAGAAACCGTGAAGACACAAAACAGCACGATAGACTCGACACATTTTGATACTGAATATATCCAACCAAGAACATATTCAGAAAACACCACAACAACCTTTGCACAAGACACTCCAACAACTTCGGTACAGATTCATTCATTAATCACATCATTAGATCAATTGTGGCAAGCAAAAGAGTTTTTGTCAACCTACAAAACGCAATTAAATTTATTTATTTGACATGTTGCGTTTTGAGCAACACAACATGCCAACAAATAATGGAGTCGTGTCGAAACAATGTCTCATCTGTTCGTATGACTTCTGAACGCAGTAGGATATGAGTCTCTTTGCAGACGAAAATGATGTACCCGCACAAATCCAAGACATAATGAGGCAACACCAACTGCTGCAACAAGAGTTGTCCTTCTTGCAATCGAGCAGCTTGGATGGATATATTTCACCCGAGCAAGAGAGGCTCATGGATGTCCTAGAACACTCATTTCGTCGTTTACATGAGGTATTGGCAACCGATTGATTGTCGCTCAAGTCCTTAGGTGATCGATCTGATGGAACAACGGAGATCTGATTGAAATAAAGAATCTAGACTTCGTATAACATCATGATTCCAAGTGTTGGTGATCAAGCGCGCATGTCATCCCTTGTGGAATATTTTGTTCATCGCCGGCAGGGAGAAGTGGACAACCCCAAGTTGTTGGTAGTTTTCCAGGCGGGAGAACATAATCCATTTTCGTTGCCCACAACGGAGGCCAACCATCCAAAGGCATCGAGCGGGTAGTGTCTTCTCTTTTAGTAGTCTTTTTCAGGTGAGTTACGGACAATGTGCTTTGTTATCGTCTGCATTTTGTCGTTCATTGTGTTCAGAACGAAGGAACATCCTTCAGACAATAGGGTAGTCAAAGTAGGTTGCCCGCAGAGCCCTAAAATACATCATTACAGATTATGTGACTACATATCTGTTTCAATGTCCCTTTAAAATTCCCTGTGCTTGACAAGAAGATTTCTCACCCATTTCAAGATACCAACATGGCCTGCTGCGCGAACGGAGGTGGGAAGGAGGGGAAAAGGAATAAGGATGTCGAGAAGATCTTAGCAGCAGAGAAGAAGAAATACACGACCCAAGTGAAGCTCTTGCTGCTAGGTATGTCGATAGATGATATGATATGGAGTTCCGACCGCGCATAAGGCACTGGAGAGTCTGGAAAGAGTACGGTCTTTAAGCAGATGAAGATTATTCAACTTAATGGAGGATACACACCGGAAGAGCTCGCCACATACAAATACATCATTTACGGTAACTGCATAACCCAAATGAAGACTATCATATATGCGATGGATCAACTGGAGACACCTCTTAAAGACCCTGAGAACGCTGTGAGCTTCTAATTGTTCCTATGATTTAAATTGACTTTCATTAGAAAAGAAGAGAACGTATCTCAAGAGTCCCCGCAGGAGGTGATGCATGGAATCAACAAATCGCAGAGGACATCAAGGCTTTATGGCAAGACGAAGGTATTCAACAAGTGTATGAAAAGCGTGATGAGTCTTACCAATTGAATGACTCTGCCAAATAGTGAGTGTTTATCTTTCATCTTAACGTCATTCTTCCAGCAATGATGTGATCTGTCCATTTCTTTCACAATGATACTGATCAGAAACAGTTTCTTTGATAATCTGGATCGATTTATGGCACCAGACTTCCAGCCCACACAGGACGATGTCTTAAGAGCTCGTGTAAGAACTACCGGTATAGAGGAGGCTGAATTTGTCTTCTCTGACTGCTCGTTCCGCATGGTTGATGTCGGAGGCCAGAGGTCCGAAAGACGGAAGTGAGTTTCCCGCCCTTTTTGTATCCGTTCCTCGAACAATATTGACGAGTTGTAGATGGATCCACTGTTTCGACTCGGTTACAGCCGTGCTCTTCTGCGCGTCTCTTAACGAGTACGACCAAAAATTGAGAGAGGACGAGTCACAAAACAGAATGATAGAATCCCTTCTACTTTTCGAGGAAATGTCCAACATCCAATGGTTCAGGTGAAATTTCGTCGATATTTCCATGATTGTATATTGACAGATGACAGAACCGTCCCCTTTATTTTATTCTTAAACAAGAAAGATCTCTTCGAAGACAAGATCAAGCGCGTCCCGCTGACCACATGCTTCCCCAACTACACCGGTGCGTCTACAACATTGTAGTTTGCGTTTATAGGATTTTCGCTCATTTCAAACAGGTGGAGCGAATTTCGAAGCTGCCAGCAACTTCATCGTCCAAAGGTTTTTGGAGAAGAACCAGTCACCTCATGAGACCTTCCATCACCTGACATGCGCTATAGACACAGAAAATATCGACCTCATCTTCAAAGCGGTTAGAAAGACGATTGTCAGCAAGGCAATGGGAGAGATGTTCGTGTAATAACAATAAAATGCTCAACAATGACCCCGTCCTTTTTTCATTAAGAAAGGTTGATAGTTCTATTGACACTAGAATGTCGGCCACTGTATGTACACAATTTAATATAGAAGACAAGTCGTGCATCGTTCCTGAGATGAGAACCAGAGGACATCTTCTTCTACTGCATCTGTAGCATGCCCTTCTGTACTATGTTCAGAGAATGTGAGGAGTTTGATGAGGTTGAAGAGTGAACGTTTCTGCACAGGAAGTGGTGTGATGGGCTTCTGGCACCTCTCGTGGTAGATGCAAGTAAGTTTACTTACTCTATTTCTGAACCATATGATCACATTTTGACAGATTACACATTTTATATATACGCGTGAATAAACTTCTAGTTCATTAATTCATTATAGAGGATTAAATGTACTTCGGCCTTATGATAAAACAGAAAGAAGCAGCTTTTCCTGAAAAACAGATAAAATTGTCGACAGCAAGGTTCGGAGTTTTCGGAGAATTCGTGGTTTGAATCCGTTTTTCCGCTGGACAAACGATCTTTGTCCCCATACATAGAAGCATGATCAAGTCGTTTCTTCTTGCATTCTTGCTGGCATCTGCCGCGTCCATACCGGTTAGTTGTGAGTGGATTCGATCTTCCTATATCTTCATGCAAACCTTCAGACACCAGATAATTATCAAGTTATGAACCCATCTTCTATATTAACATGAGAAGTGATGTTAAGTTTGGATACGGTGAATAACCAAGGACAATTATCAGATCCTGGAAAATTGAAGAACCAATTCCAACAACTCAAGTCTGGAGGTGTCTCAGGGTAAGTCTTCTTACTTCTTCCCTTTCTCTCATCCCTTTTACTCTCATCTTCAGAATACGGTTTACAATTACAAAATGTCATATCTGACACAATGCAGAATTATGATAGACGTCTGGTGGGGTTTAGTCGAGAAGCAACCGCTGAAATACGACTGGAGTTCGTATAGACAACTGTTTGAGATGGCAAGAGATGCGGGCCTCCATGCCCAACCCGTCATGTCTTTCCACCAGTGTGGAGGAAATGTCGGAGACACCTGCAATATACCTCTTCCACAATGGGTCAGAGACATTGGCAATACGAACAGTGAGATGATCATCATAAGATCTTCGCTGCAGATTTTTACATTGTGGCTGCACAGCGGAAGCGCAGCTGCATGCGCCTATATCTATATGTTTTCCCGACTTTTATTCTTCTTACAATTTTCCAGGGGATATTTACTACCAAGATCAGTACAAGAACACCGATGAAGAGTACCTCTCTTGCGGAATAGACAACGTGCCTGTGTTGTCTGGGAGGACTGCTGTTGAAGTGTACAGAGACTTTATGCAAGATTTTGCCAGAGAGATGGCCGATCTCATGCCAACAACGATCGATGAAATACAAGTTGGTGAGTAACAAGTTGGAGAAGTGACAAGCACCTAAGACAAAGTGGCAAAGCCGCGACACAGCCAAGACGTGAATAAGATATCATCCACGTACATGCACTGATATCTTAGGACTTGGACCTGCAGGAGAGATGAGATATCCTAGCTACCAATTGTCCAAGTGGACTTATTGTGGCATCGGAGGGTGATTATTTCAATTAAATCACAAAATCTTATTCATCTCTCTACAACGTGTTTAACAATTCGCAGATTCCAGTCATACGACGCTTACCTGATGGCCGAACTGGTCGCTGCGGCAAAATCTGCGAATCACACAGAGTGGGGTCGTGCTGGTGGACCGAACAACGCTGGAGACTACAACAGCAGACCTGAAAACACTGGGTTCTTCAACTCTGGATCCGACAACTACTCTTCTGATTACGGAAAGTTCTTTGGATGTAAGTACTGATTACGTAGAGATATCTTTTTATGATGTCATGACAGAAATTGAATTCTACAGTGTGGTACTCCCAGAGAATCATTAAGCACGGAAGAGACGTCTTATCCGCTGCTGCAAAGATTTTCCCGCCAAAAAATGTCGCCATCGCAGGTACGTCATCATGACGATGAGATTTCACTGAAATTTCGCAGCCAAAGTGTCAGGAATACACTGGTGGTATGCCACCTACCATCACGCTGCAGAGATGACAGCAGGCTACTACAACACAAACAGCGTCAACGGCTACTACGAAATCGCAAAGATGCTGAAGGATGTTGGCGCCACTTTCGATTTCACGTGAGTTTTCCACGAAATTTCGATCGAAATAACGTGTCTGACACGTTGTAGATGCTTGGAAATGTTCAATCAAGTTGGTGCGGGCTGCAAATCCAGAGCCGCACAATTAGTTTCACAGACCAGAAAAGCCTCCATCAAGGCTGGAATCCGTACGTAACTCGAATTTTCACCCAAATTTCCAGACCATTCCATTTATAGACCATGTTGATCTGATGACATGATGCAGCATATTCTGGAGAGAACGCACTTCCAGTGTGCACAGACGGCGGTTGCAACCAGTCTGCCTTTGACCAAATCGTCAAGCAGTCCACGAGGTCCGGAAACATCAAGCAATTCACATTCTTGAGGTTGATAGACTCCCTCTTCACGAACCAAAACACGTGGAACAGTTTCAAAGGCTTTGTGGCAAACATGAGTGCAAAGAATTAATAAACGTGTAACACTACACTTTTGCTGACGATGGGTTCTGGTGGCTGTACCGAGGATTTCACGCAATTGACGCGGTAACTAACGAGATCTTTGAGGGCTACAAAATTCTATTCATAGAATTGATCTAATTTTACGAATTTACATTTGCCTTTTATTGCCATTTAGACAATGAAATGCTTGCTCTTCATAAAGTGATCCAGATGCAACTGTCCTCATCAGAAAATGTAAAATAAAATCATTTGAGAATGAAATGACGCACCCAGCTGGTCTGAAGGCAATTGAATAGCACATTTACATACGGAATGGCTGAAAACATTCTGGCCATCTTTGTCATCCATAGAGGATGGAGAGCAGGCTGTAAAATGTCATATTAAAGATTGTGAGTGATGATTCTACCGCTATGCCAATGTCTCCACATTCATCAGAGTTTGAGGGCTGAACAGTTGTCAAAAACACATTGTCAATTTCACACTCACCGCTACACAAACATCACCATTGTCAGCATCTTCCTGCACGATGTTGAGCTCGACTTTTGTGAGAAGAAATCACTCACCACAACAATTCTCATATCATCTTGGTCATCAATAGAGGAAGAGCGAGGACGAGAAGCAGTCGAAAAGGTTCTTCCTTGGTTGAACAATTTGGAGGCAACTGGCTGTATCTTGTGCACACCCTTGAAAGGTGTTGCTGATAAGCTATGGATCTGCGTGCGTGGGATGCAAGTGAATCGGTTGTTGAAGTGGAATAACTGCGTACGCGCAGAGGAGGAGCTCTTCAGAACGAAGCTCATGATGATTTATGATCCCGTGATTTCAAAGATGAAAAACCAACCAGAAAATCGTTGATTTTAGAACGTCTATCTACAACGTCTGTTCTTTCCCGCCATTTTCGCGGATTCGAATTCTCTCGACAGAACACCAATACTGAAATGTATATTGGCATCACAGAGCTAGAGAGTGAGAAGTTCAAGAAAAAAGCGTTTGACTTCCATCAGGTGCATTCAAGCTCATAAAATCTGAGGGATACAAATTCAAGAAAGAGCGACAGGACTTCAGCACAGAGGGAAAGGTCATTATCTTCGTCTCTCACGATGCAGATTCCGTCTGCGCCTGTCTCATTTTGGCCAATCTCTTTCAACACGAATTCATCGCATACACCATAAGACCAGTCACCAGCTATGAGGAGCTAGTTGTGTGCTGCAGAGAAGATGTCACCGACGACATCTTCTCTGTCGTGATGATCAACTGTGGTGGTCCGATACCTGTGCTTCAATTTTTAGACATCCCATCACATGTCACCATTTTCATCTGTGATTCTCACCTTCCAATTCATCAACAAAATTTGGACGATCAACACCAGGTGATATTAAATAATCATTCATGGAGTAAACAACGATAGGTCATCGTATTTCCAGCAGACATCTACTCAGAAAATGATCAAGATAAAGAGAATCAAGAGGATAATGGAAGGCGTCTCATCGGCTCTTACTATGGAATCTCTGTGAGTCTCATCATTCTGAAATCTATTTCATTTATTGACTTGATGCAGGCTTCACATATGATGTTTGAGATGAGCCAACAGATAAAAAAGGCAACTTTAGAGCATCTGTGGTGAGATTTTGCATTTCTTCTGTTTTGTGTATAGACAAGAAATGGCTCATACCCGCATTCTTTGGGGCCTAAAAATATATTATTCTTTTATTAATAATTTTGAGGTTGGGTATCATCGGTTTTACAACGCAGTACATACACGGTCGCCTTGACGACGACATCTACAATAGAGAACTGGCGTACTTCAGAGAAATAAATTCCACCTTTTCGAGAGCTTCACAATACGCACAAGAGGCGAAATTCGACGATTCCATCACATGCGCAAACGAATTCAAGTGAGTTTTCCACGAAATTTCCTGTACAATCAGCACAAATATTCGGTCCCCAAGAAACAGAAATTTATTTTGACAGGTTCCCACTCTATAGACACTGGACTTTGTTTGAAAGCATGTATCACTCCACTTATGTGGCCAGCCGCCTCGCTATATGGACAGGTACCAACCATCATCACATCACATGAGACATTCTGAAATGCTCTGATAGAACATGGAAAGAAGAGTCTGAAAACCATTTTGGTCAAGTTGGGTGTGCGTTTGGAGGAGTGCTCAAATAAATGGTCCAGTATGAATACCACCGACAAAACCACGGGTGAGTTCCCGCCAAAATTTGAATTTGAATAATGACGGTTGGTATAGTGATCGATAAATTACAAGAAGTGTCTGCTCCTTATGGCCTTCACGAACTCAAATATAAATCCTTCCACAAGGTAAATTTCATCGAAATTACATCTCCTTTTCCATGAATTTTCAGGTACATTTCTCTGAAAATTTCAGAACCTTGGATACCGCCTTCAAGTCTCTGCAGCTGATGTTGCTATGGCAATAGAAGCGTTGCTGTGCAGTGGTGCTGATTTTTCCAAGAATTTTTGGCAGGCTCTCGATGCTCTGAGAAGCGGAGAACTCAACACCTCCGCATTAGAGTCCGGAATACAACAAGCAATCACCATACAGCAGGTCAGTAAAATTTCAATAGTGATGTCTTGAAAAACTATTTCAGAAAAAAGGCTTTTGGTAAAGTAGTAAATATCTTCTGACCTGTATGTCAACATCATGTCATCTTTCCATGTCAATTCACCGAAGTATCACTGAAATTTCCAGAACCTCATCAGACAAGGCACGATGATCATCGAGAAGCAAGTTTTGAATAAGGATGGTCCATTCCGTTACGCCTACATCAACAACGCATTAGACTGCGGTATTTTTGTCAACGCTTCACCTCTCGTCAGATTGGGAGAATATATCAAGGAAATTCTGTTGGTGAGATGACGTCATCATGATTTCCCGCCCAAATGAGGTTTTGAAATTTGAAATGACGGTGTGCAGGAGTTTGGAAAGTCGCAGAAGAAGCCTCTTGTATTGTGTTGCTTTGATCCCGCCAATAATGCTTTTGTCGTTTCTGGCCTCTCTGCAACTCCCGCCAATTCTGCCAAAAAGAAGTGAGCATCTACAACACATTATAAAACTGAAGATTTCAGCAAATTTGGTATGGCATTGGAACAGTCGGCGAGTAGGACACAGAGTAGAATTAATTGTCATAATTTTGACCCTGCCATCGTCTCGGTGCTAAAGGAGGACGTGAACGTCTTTATGGAATACATGCACTCAAATAAATAACAGATCAAATCGCAGTCCATTTCTACGAGAGACAGCAAGATCTCACATATTGATTCACTTGTACAAGTTGCATTGTGATGACAGGCTGTTGTTGATAGAAACTTCATGGTTTACATTTTGGTGTCAGTGTAGTCTTCGCTCTCCTTCTGAAGAGGAGCTCTTCTTGCGAACCAGGTTTAAGCTGACGGAAAAAAAAGCTGTAGAGGTGTCTGCATCTCTGACACTTGATAAGAGAACCAAGGAGCAAAATGGTCAAGTTATAAAGAGTCCTGTCACCATAAGGAGAAGAATAATTTGAAGATGGGTTTTTTTATTGGGGTAGAGAAGCTTGTTGCTGCTCGTTGCGGTATTGGATGTAGCAGGGCTTCACGCAAAAGTGGAAGATCAGTACCAGTGCGTTCAGTACTATCATCAGAAGATATACAAACACCACCGGCCCTCTCTGTTCACAGAAGGCCCTTATGACCGGCGAAAGCCAGAAAGTCATTCCAAAGCAAAGTGAAAGGATGTCTTCAATCTCGAGGTATTTCTCGATGACATCCCTGGAGGCAACTACAATTCCTGGAAGGAACCACAGACAAAGCGTTCCCAATACCCTTGGTGCCGGATGATCACTGAAGGCTGCGACAGAAGAAACGGCGGCCAATGTCATCACCGACCAAAGTGTTGTAAAGTAAAATTGTTCCGTATCCCTGTCCTCCTGATCCTGTCTGTCGGTATGTCTAAGCGCCCACTCGTAATTTAAAACAAAGATCACTGCAAAGGTGCAGCAAACCCCCACCAGTGCTGCAGTAAGGTCTCCTGTCCTCATAGAGATTGCAAGAGATAAGAGGTTGATGTAGAAGGGCGTAGAAAAGATACAGCTTGCTTGTGAATAAGTGACAGACCTCCTAAAGATAAGACTGTACACTCTGAGCACGCCAAAATGCAATGCCACGCAAAGGGGTAGGAGGAAGTAGTTTTGTGAGAAGAAAGTGTATCCGTTAAGACAAGAAGCAGCTAGGATGAAGCAGCAAAGGGTGATGTTGTGACTGAGGCAGATAGAAGCCAAGTACTTCCAAAATGGCTCATCTCTAAGCACCTGGGAGATGGAGGGGTTGCCAGTGTTCATGTTGTTTGTCGGACTGTTTGATGTGCAAGAAGAGCATTTGGATGAGTATCTACAACGAATCCAAAGGAAAGTGCAAAATAAATATTCGAAAATTGCTGAGAGGAAGAATATTTTGTTCGTGTGATATTCTGTATACATCCTCTGATCATCACAGAATTTTCAGGTTTTCAGCACAGATCGTATCCTCTTTTGTGTCTCTGAAGACACTGGGTTCTCTTGTCCAAAGAGGTTCGTCCAATCTCCTTCAGGACACGGGACGTCCACGGCCTCGGTGACATCATCCACATCCTCGGTGATGTCATCACTTGTAGAGTCTGATACGAAGGGAAGTCTATAAAAAGGCTTTTCTCGCGCTCTGCGTGCGGCCTGGGTGATGTTGCCACGGATGATCATGTTCTCTTGTATCTTTATGAGTTGCTCGATTTCTTCTCTTCTGTCGCGCTCTGTTGATTTCAGCTTCAACAGACACAATATTAATAATAAAACATAACAATCGATACCCTCTGTCCCCTCTTGTGGAATCCTGTGTGTTCTTAGAAAGACGAAAAGATACTGAAAAATCACCTGCCAGCAGTCGCCGGTAACGTCTGTCTGTATTGCGAAAACAGTTCCAACACTTCAGGGTGCTCTTGTGCACAGCCCACACTGGTCCTGGGCTGCTCGCACCTGAATGCGAACCACCAATCCTCCTCATCTTTGAACCTCTGAAGGGGTCCGGGGTCATCATGTGGGTCCACTCTTTTTGTGGAGAGTAACAATTTCACAACCTCGGTATGGCCATTAAGAGAGGCAACTTTAAGAGGTGAATTGTAGTGGTTGTCCACTTCTGCGATGCCCAACGAAATCAAGAGTTCAACCAATTCAACACGACCTGCAGGTGTAAATCAAATGTTTTTGGGTGCTGTACAGGTTCGCGGATATTTATCGCAAGATTGAGACACCTGCGACAACAGGTAATTTAAAATACAAGATTTATTTTGCATCTCACCACTTCTGCAGGCAAAATCAAGAGCAGCATTATGTGCAAGTGTAGTGTTGAATCTAGGATCCTCTATCAATGCTAAAAACGGCTCTGCAGAGTTGACCAGCGACAATTCTACAATCAACTCCACATCCTGATCCCTGAGCAGCATGGTATCATCTCGCAATGTCTTTCGGATCATGGGTATATTGTGATTAGATGCGTAGTCATGCAATTGTGCACCTGAAGTGTGTGAGAACATGGACAAAATGCACAGTTTGAATCACTCACTTGAAGTAGGTTCTGGACATCCGAACCCTAATCTATCTTCGATTGGAATGATGTCTTCAAACTCTGGTCTGTCTGAAGGATCGATCCTCATCATCTGCTGCCAGACTCTATGGATCTCTTCTGTCATCGAATCGGGACGTGGCAAGGTCTGTCCTTGTTCTAAAAGCTCGAGGAGAACTGCTCTCGAAGGTCTCGGCATGTCATATGGTGTCCTCCCCGTATGCATCTCCCAAATCGTTACACCAAAGGACCACACTGTTGATGTACATTGACATGGTTGTTCGATGTTTAGATGATGAAAAGCTCACTGTCAGTCTTTGTGTTGAAAGTTCCGTCCTTCAGTGTTTCTGGCGGAGACTGCAATATCGGCCCAATGCATCTATCTCTGGTTTCACTTTCTGAAATGGGCTTTGACCAACCAAAATCGGTGATACGTATCCGATCATCTTCGTCAATCAAGAGATTACGAGGTGCGAGATCTCTATGTATCACTCCTTCCCTATGCTGTTCATGTCAGAATGACACCAAAAATGAAATACTACAAGATGACGCATTCCTAAAGCAATCTGTCGAATGTAACGCCTCCTGTCTTCTGTACTCAGCTCCATCACTGGCCTGAGACGTCTGTCTAGGGATCCGTTTTCACAAAAGTAGGTCAAGATTGCAGGCCGATTTCGAAATGTGAAGCCACCAATAATGCTGACAATGTTGGGGTGGCTTGAGATGTGTCTGTTGATTTCGATCTCATCTGCTGGTGGTCTGTACCCGTATTGATCCATGATCTTCAAGGCATATGTTCCCAACTCAGTCTGTACTTTATATACTTTGCCTTGACTTCCTGTTTCAATAAGAATCACAGAAATGTAATAATCGTGCAGTCATTACCTGCTCCGATTTCCTCACATTCAACTTGATCTGGATCTGAGATCACAATCCCTGCATTCCAAGAAGAAAAGCCCTTCTTCTGATCAGATCAACAGCTCAAAGAAGGTCTCACATTTTGCTCATCAGCCGGTCTCTCATCATATCTGTCAAGACTACTCAACACCTGAGATAACGTCGTGGATTGTGAATAATTATGTGCGTATGACATACTCTGCCTTCTCAAAAAAGAGGATCGTCTTTGTCTACAACTCACCCATTTGTCAATTCTTCACAGAGATTGAATGGCATCATCAACTAATCCTCTCCATCTTCCTCCCGGTAAAAATGAATCGTTGATTTTCAAATCCATGGGAAGAAAGTGCATTGTGCAGATGCACAACAGGAAAGGAGAGAGTTCGCCTCCATTCAGAGAGGTCTTTGATTTTTAATTTGCTAGAAGAGAGCGATATGGACTGGGATGTACATCCAAGCATGTGTAGATGTTGGTGTTCGAGTAGGGCATCCCGTGGATGCAAATCGAAAAACGAGCTCCTTGAAAGATGGAGGTCTTTAACCTTAATGATCGACATTTCTTCTTAGAATAGCAACTCGACATGTTTTTGAACACCTGCACCCGATGATGTGTTCGTTGTGGATTTCTGTGGCAGAAACACAAAGTGGCACCGTTGGATGGCCTTCTTGCGATTTCTATCCCCCTTACCGTGGCTTCACGGTTTCTATCGGACACCAACTCGTCAACTACCGCGAATGAAACGTGTTACAATCCTTTATCGCCGAAAAGAACAAACGCGCTTTCCCTCAGCTCCTTTGTTGGTGGTGAAGTTAGGACGTCATCATTATTTGATTTGATGGACGATGAGGGGCGGGACTGGCGGGGAGGCACAGGAGGTGCAGGTGAGGATATTACAGAGTCTCTCTCGAGTCTACTCTGTGAGTCTCTCGCTTGTGTCGGTGTCTTGTCATCTTGCTGTGGAGGGTAAGAGGTTGTCTGGTGATCAGAGCGTTGATTTCACGAGCACATGAGCCGAAAATCAAACACTTACAGGTCTAAGCTGTCCTTGTATCAACTGTTGTCTCGCCTCCTTCTGTCCCATCACCTGCGACATCTCAACACCCCCCATGACGTCATCACGTCTACAACTCACGAAAAATATGCTGTCGAGCCAGTCGTTCATGTCACGCTCCGTATCCGCGTGGATTAGATAAGCGCTCTTCCGGGTGATGATCTCGAACCAAAATTCCGGCCGCTCTTCGGTCACGTCTGTCACGTTTTCGGACGTTAAGATGCCGTCTATGTCGTCCAAGACGATGACCCCTTGGGGTATGGTGTCCTGTGATGAGTCATGTGACGTCACCAAGGTCGGTTTTGGCTGTGTGAATTTGTTTGTTTAAAAAGTGCAATGTCTGCAGGTGAGCTGCTCTGCCGTCAAAGTCTGGTTGTGAAATGTTTATATGATATGTGCGGCAGAGCCGCAATTCACAGCTGCAAGTATAACCAAGGTGGCATAATCAGATGACAGATGACGGTACATACTCTCGGCTTAGAGTAATAGCTTAGGTTTGGATCCTTTAAAACAAACCACCGCCTCTTCCAATTCCTGACTTTGTGACCTCTCTTTGTCAGCCATCCCCCCTTCTCCACGATATTCTGTCATCATTTAGACATTTGACAGGTTTTTGACGTTTAGAAGTTTCATTCATGTCAGAATTTTTTCACTTTTTGACATTATGTTTTTTATGTGACAGGTCGTGACAACTCACGTCATGTGACGTGGAGACAATCTTTGCCTCCTCTAAAGCTTGTTGTGTGAAGAAGTTTATGGCTCCATCACCTCTCACTTCATCCATCTTCCACCTAAAAATATCAGACAGTCACTTGTGATATCTCATTGTGATGTCTCGGGTTTGGGTGGGGGATGTGCAGACTTGCAGACTCAAAGCCCAGACAGAATTTTTTTGTTGCGTACATTTTGCTGCACAAAATCCTAAATAACCTCATCTACAACGTGAAAATTCCGTGAAAATTCACCAGTGGTCCGGTTCAGTATTCGTCAACATGTCATTTGATTTTCGGGGTAAATCAACAGGTACGCCTTCCTTTAACCTCATACTATCTGTCTTTCTCTTGAACACGCTAGGCGACCCGGGGGGTGTCCCTTCCCGCCCTTTTTCTCGGGACTTGCCCCGACTCGTTCCGATGTCGACGAAAAAATTGGCGGGAAAACGCTTGTCTTTACAGGCGTGGTCGAGTTCCCCCTTCTGGAGACGCAATACGTTCCCACGCATCATGGATGTATTAAACTGGGCCCTGATCATTAGCTCCCGCCTGTAGAGGTGAGTTGAAAGTTCTATTTTTAGACACAAATATTTGTTCATGATCCGCCATCCACCCACATCGACACATGATGACGTCATCACCTGTAAAAAGCTGTCACGTTGTAGATCTCGATCAAGATGTCTCCATCGATGCTGAGATCATCGATCTCAAAGGTGATGGGCATGCCTGGTGGATAACTCGCATTCTGCTCTTTTTCGCTGCTAAAAATAATAATCTTGGGGTCTACTGGTCCACCGTCAAGGGTGGTGCGGCTGCTGACGTCATAGATATATAGTATGGGTGTACAGCCTAAGATATCATGAGTCATTCTGGTACAGTGTGAAAAATTATTTATTCAATATTTTTGCAACTAAAATCTATTTAAAATTTAAAATTATCTTGTGATATCGCAGTCAGAAAATTTTATTTGCTTATTGTAATTTTTTTAATTCGCAATCTACAATGCTGTAAAATTACCTGTCTGAGAACCAAGTCCATAAGCGCTCAGTGTACTTCCAATATTCGGGGCGGAAGAAAGGTGAACGTATAAAATACGTAAAGGTTCAAAAATAGGTTCCATCTACAACGTCATTTACAACCAGACAAGAATTTCTCACTTTTTTGTTCAATATAGACTCAAAATAATAGCAGTAGCGCAGCTGTGAAGCACCTGTCACCCCCCAATTCGTGGCAGATCTTTTTGCAGCAAAATACGCCAGAGCCTTGTCCACCTTGAAGAACTTAGGATTTTTTATGTATCTGAGGTTTTTTATGCAAGTTCACGTTAAGAAACACGGTAATTGCCGAGATTCTGAACGTCTTGGAATATTTTTTGTGTCTATTTCATCTTGATGATCTCGAAATGTGAAAAAAGGATCGAGATTGATACATCGCAGACTGTCTCGAGATGTAAAAACAGAAAGACATCGTGTCACTTTTTTTGACAAAAATGATTAGATGACTCACATCTCCAAAAAGTCCACTGTATAGAAGATAACACGCGATGATTGTTCCTGTCCTCCCTTTTCCTGCCAAACAATGGACTACGACCACATTTTTGGGGTCCGCGAGAAGCCAGCTGTGCATAGATCTGATGATGGAAAATAATTTAAATAGAGGAGGGGCGTGATGATCTGGAAAACCGCACCATTCATGGACCTAACTGATCAGGATTGAAGTTCAGAAAACAGATCACTCACATAATTATTAAATTTCAGATATTCATAAGGCCTTTCACTGAGATTATAGATCATGTAATTATCAGGGTGGTTTTCATTCATGAGATTGGCGACCTCTGTGATGGCTGAGCTATAAGGATTTTTTAAACATTTACCATCAATATCGTTCCTAAATGTGCTCTCTACTCCTTCAGCAGGAAAGGACATGGCAATTATCCTGTCCGTGATATATGTCAGATCTAAATCATAGTTCCCCTTGGTGTATCTGTTTTTGTCTGCAGATATCTTCGTTCTGACGCTCTTCCAGAGAGAGTCCATGCCTTCGAATCTGCCAAGATCCGGTTGGACTGATACGAACTTTCTGCGGAAAGTCGCCCACAACGAGTTCTTCTCGAATGAAAATAATAATAAAGATTAATGTTGATTTTTCTTGGCAGATTTCAAGAGAAAGATGTTACTTGCCCTTTCTGGTGTCTATCTATCCACATGATCCCAATATATTTGACTGATTTTCTTTCATCCCAGCCGCTGAACGACTATCACGATAGGAGCATTGCAAAGTCTGAAAGAGAAGGAGATCAACAAACAACTCATTCTATCTGATGACCATTGGAACAGTTTTTGTTTCAGAAATGCACAATCCCAGTGAAGAAAAATAAAACATGAATTCACAATTTTCAAAAAAGTCGAGTTTACAAATATTCATTATTTAAAGACATATTAATATATGTGAATATTAGTCCAGGGGAATTGAAGGGAAGAAATAAATTTTAAGTTGTTGATTTGCTGTTTGTTGCAGTGGTAAATCAGCGTGTTGTACGACCGTCAACTTTCATCTCAAAGAATCACACAACAGCGCTCTACGCTCTGCTTACATCAAGGACACAGGACAATGTTGGCCCGCTCTGCAATCTTATCAAAAGCTTTGTACAACCATGAGGAAGCGAATTCCACCACAATGAAGATTGAACAAACACCTTAACATCAGTGGTTAATGTGAGAGTCACGTTCAAAGATTATTTATCTCGGCCTTATTTTATTTAAAAAATGATATCCGCCTCAACGATGCAGGAGGGGGTCTGCGGATGACGTCTACAGGGCCTTGTTGACGTCAGGAGCCTCCGAGATTCTGTCTTTGATCTGCTTCGCCATGAGGAGGAAAGCCTCTTCTACATTCTCACTGCTCTTTGCGGAGGTTTCCAAGAAGGAGATACCGAGTGTGTCGGCGAACTCCTTAGCTTCGCTCGTGTCTACTACCTTCTTCTGTTTAAGATCGGCCTTGTTACCAACTATGAGCCTGTTGACAGATTGGCGAGGAGCAAGCATGTCGATCTCCAAGAGCCATTGTTTGACATTGTTAAATGAGATCTTGTCGGTGACGTCGAAGACGACAATAACACCATGAGCACCTCTGTAGGAAGAAAAGTTCAAATTCATACGGAAACGGTCTGTAAAGCATCAGAAAGTCTCAAGGATAAGCCATGAAAA
This sequence comes from Protostelium mycophagum, assembly GCA_002081555.1. Lineage (NCBI taxonomy): Eukaryota > Evosea > Variosea > Protosteliida > Protosteliaceae > Protostelium > Protostelium mycophagum. The sequence continues at coordinate 618 of MZNV01002668.1, read as the reverse complement.
CCGAGAGATTTGATGAACAGAAGCATTCACACCTTGTCCGGCAGTATCCCAGATCTGAAGCTTAACTGTTTTGTTGTCTATAGTGAGGGTTTTGATTTTCTATTCATGTCAGAGGAGATTGATACATCTCGATACTCACGAAATCGATAACACCAAGACACAAGCAAAAGGACCTCAAGAGAACGAAAAGAGAGTTTTCAAGGTCGAGAAGGGCCCAGTAGGCCTGAAGACACCACGACAAGAATAAAGAAGGGTTGAGACTCAACCGGCTGGGGCAGCTCCTTGGGCTGGCACCTCTTTACGATAGTGTTCTTCATTCTCCTCTGATAAATTATCCCAGGCTGCTAGCCAGCAACTTCATCAGAATTGCCCTCCTTCTTGAGAATGTTACTGTATATTTCCTTTCCATTGGACATTATTGATCAAGAGCCCATTCTTCAATCAGGAGATCCATATTTCATGTTTCATTGAAACTGTCTGCTTGTTCTGGAGCAAATCCTTTCTCATCACAAGTCTCTGTCGCGGCTTCGTTCTTGTGTTGCTCATCTTTGTTGAAATGATTCGAGTTTTGATCTTTTTTGGCGGGAAAGGAGAATCACATCACAGTTTCAAATGATC
>MZNV01002667.1:0-12080 GCA_002081555.1 Protostelium mycophagum | reverse complement strand
CGAGCTGTGCTGTTGGTCATCCTTGTTTTATCAGGGGAATGTTTCCCTCAGCCAGGTGACTTCGTGCTTACTTTACTTTAGCCCTGTCATTTATTCTACAGATCTGATGGTGTTTCGTCCCTTAGCTGTCAACTTTGTACAGATCTTGCAGATCTTCCCGATGTAGTGGCTGAAGTACCGGGGAATCGCAATGGACGTCAACAATAATTGTAATGGCGCCAACAAGAGGTTGTGTCTCCTGACAATCAAACCCATGCAAGATCTTTCGTTCCGACTTCGAAGTAACCGTCTCTGCCGATCACCGTAAATTTGAAATACGGTTGACAGTATTTGTAATTATATTTTTTTAATAAGATATAATATGTTTATGGGTATGATTTTAGAATCTTCTAGTGGCAAAATTAGTGGCAAAATTATAATTCATCTGCAAAAATTTGCTCGAACGGACTGTTGCCCCAAAGAAACACTTCGCCTGGGAGATCCGAATTGAGATCTCGTTGTAGTTTGTCACTGACACCTGCCACCAAGTTTGGTGAGTCACCAAAATCATTTCTGGTCTTCCAAAACCAAAACTGCCCAAACAACACCATGACCGACGCTTTTCCTTTTTCAACGTTAGGTCTTGACGAGACAGCTGACGCGTCAGCGAAAAAATTCCACGCCGTCATCGGCCAGGTCAGACCCGACGGAACGAAGCGCTCACAGATCAGGAAACAGATCTTAGAGGTGAAGATACAAAGACGCCACGAATGAGGGTGTTGAATTTTACAGGAAGGAAAGAAGGCAATTGCTGCGGGAGCATCTGCAACAACCGTATTAGAACATGTGGACTCCCTGACCAGCGAACTCTTGTCATATGCCGAGTTTGTATGATCCCATCATCATTTTCCATATGCTAATAGACAACAGAATGCACAACAAGCCAGAGCAGCCGGAGGTTCTAACAACTACGCATTATTCTTCCCTGATGATGCGTCTGCATTTGACAAGTTCTACGGTCTCTTACATGGCGCCAAAAAGTCTCTTGACATTTGCGTCTTCACCATCACTGATGACCGCACTGCCAACGAGATTTTGAGGGTGAGAACTTTCCAAGAAATTTTTGGCGAGAAGTTGACATGTACAGGCACACAAGAAGGGTCTTGCCGTGAGATTGATCACCGATGACGAGAAGGCTTTAGATCTCGGTGCCGACATCAGTAGGCTCATGTATGTACACCCAACCTCATCGTCGACGTCGACAATACACTGATCATTCTTACTTTATACAGTGCGGCCGGCGTACCTGTCGAGGTGGACAACAGCCCCTTCCACATGCATCACAAGTTTTGCATCATCGGTAAGCCTCTCTTCCGAAATTCCACTGAAATTTCACAGATGGCACCCTCCTCCTCAACGGCTCATTCAATTGGACCCGCAGCGCTGCCAATAGCAACCACGAGAACGTGGCCGTCAGCGACGCCCCGGCGCTTGTTGCCTCTTTCAAGACAGAGTTCGACAGGTTATGGAAGAAGTTTGCCGGCACCGTTGATGCCAGTAAGAAGGAGCAGGCTGAAAAAATCCAAGCCAAAAAAGCCCATCAATAAAATTGTAAAGTGATCTCATCTGTGCATAAAAAACTATTTTGTGTGAGATTACACAGTGATATTTATTATTTTTTGCTGTGTATTTGGAGTCGCTGTATGTGCTGAGACATCTTTGTGAAAGACATGACCGGAAAGATCTGTTTTTGCTGCGGCAAAGACAATCAAGGATTTCATTTTTCGTTCAAGTTTTTTTTTGATGCTTTGTATGTTTTTTACGGTGTTTGCTGCAAAGACATCCATTGTTCTTTTGTGCATTTGATTTTGGCTTTGACGCAACAATGCAAATTAGACCAATTTCGCGGTGGGTGATGGATGTTTTTTTATGATTGATTTTACCCGGGTAATTGTCACACCTGCACAGTTTCAAATCAGCTGCACGCGAGTTTGAGATGAATAAGAGAAGAACAAAGTCGATGATTTTTATTCGGGTGACCGTTCAAAGACAGGCTGCCATGGACACCAGAAGAACCAGGATGGTGAATCCTTTTGCCGCTGCGGAATTGAGGGGCTTGGAAGGTCCGGTCCCAGCCGGGACGGTGGTTGCTGGGACGGTGTTTGCTGGGACAGTGTTTGCTGGGACGGTGTTTACCGTGTTAACCGGGACGGTGTTTACCGTGTTTGCTGGGACGGTGTTTACCGTGTTAACCAGGACGGTGTTTGTAGGGGTAATGGTTGCCGGGACGGTGTTTGTAGTGGTGGTTGTAGGAGTGTTGCTCCCTGGCACGACGTAGCTGCCAGTTCCACAGGAGGTCGTTATGTAAGTGGAGCTGGGTTGTGTTCTGCAGGTTCCCAGCTGTTGACCAGGACATTGGTTGTATGTGATGAGTGTCTCTGTGAACCCAGCAAGAGAGCAGCTGGAAGAAGAGTATGATTCCTCCACAAGGTCTTTGGACGATGGTTGAACGAATCCATTTGATCCTGCTACACCTGCTACATATTCGCCATTGACTTCGGCGCACGTGGAGAGAGGAAGCGATTGGGTTTCGGTAACCCCTCCAGAGCATGCAGTGGTTCCATATCGGTTAATGATTCCAGTGGTACTGTTAAACGTAGTCCTAGAGGATGTAGAGGTGCCCGTCTGAACTCAGGAAGTGGGTCCGATCCTGACATTGATGACGTTGGTGCAGGCAGCTTCAGAATAAGTGTAGATATAGTAGTAAGACGAAGAGGGATCGCTCGATGGTACAGCTGAGCTGACCGTCACCAACAATGCAGCAGCAATGAGAGCGATGAGCATGGCTCTCTTGGTTGGTGCTGTGGAAAATGATCAGAGTGCTGTGCTAATTGTAAAAAGATGCTGTTACGGTAGCTAACGAGACGTTGCAGATCTCATTTATCCGAGACTCTTGTTTCTCCAATGAGAGATGACTTTTGCGGATATGGGCATCTTGAGAAATTATCCACCACTTTTCCATATAATTTTGCAGCCTGAAGTTACCTTTGTCAAAATGTACAATATTTCTTGGGAACACCATGCGACCTTATGGGAGGATTGGGGCCAGTTCAACACCACCTGATTCTACGACCATTTGATGCTAAATTCGTTGTTGTATCATGCAGCAATTCGAACTCCAACCACACCTTTTGTATGGAAAAGAGGTGAAAAATTGATTCTCACACTTCCGAGATCATCCGGTGTTCAGGTCCCATTTCACCGAACCTTTTTGTTCTCCAATGAGCACCAACTTCTCTGGGGAAATTCGAAAGATCGAACGTAACAGTTTTCAGTGAACAATTTGTCTCTTGCTCCTTGGTGAATCTTTAGTTTTTTCAAGGGGAGCCTTTGAAACTTATTTGTACTGTACAAAATACCGAAGCTCCTTCCTACATCCACTGCCGGCCAAAGAAAATATTTTTTCAGATTGGATGTTGTGATGATGTCTCCTGGTTTTACGTAAGACCTGAGAGATTTGCATTTTTCACAATTCGTTCTCTAAATCCATCGCCTTCATCTTGGAGCGATAGCATTTGGGAGCAGAAACAGAATAGAAGTCACAGAGGTCCATATTTCACACTATCCAGCGTCTATATGACTCATCTCAGGAGGTCAAAACCGCGATTGCTTGCAGGTCGGGGCCGAATAAATTTTAAATCGAAATATCAAACTACAACACGCAACCGTTTCTCTGCGACACTCAACGGCAACGCATAGAGACGTTCAAGCTAGAATGAGCGACTCTCTCCCAACACTTTTCAGGACAGTGTTGGATCGGTCCAAAGAGGGTGTCATCGTCATCAGAAATGTGAATGGAGAGAATCCAAAGGTTTTATACGCCAATCCGGCAGCTCATAAGTATGTGGGCCTTCAAGAAGGGTGAGATGACAATCGAATCTTCACTTCTCTAATTGTGACAATAATGATCATGCCGGTTGGTGTCCGAACGAATCATATCCAAGATCAAAAACCGATTCTCACTGGTAACGTGCACAGACTATTAGAGAACCAGGGGAAACACGATGAGACGTCTAATTCATCCTCTTTAATCCCCGACATCTGCCAGGGAGGACTTCTTTCCAGTTTATTCTGGCGCGACGTCTTAATCGTCATCAATGGACAACAGTCCCAGGTAGATTTCAATCTGATGACAAAACTGATATGATAATACAGGTCACCTCGCAGTTCCTCTCGAATAAGCCGCAGAGAAGATATCTTTTAAAATTAAGATTCTCAAAGACAGATAGTGAAAATGTGATTGTCCATATGGCCGCTCATAAACACACGTGAGTACACATCACTCAAGTTTCTGTGAAGGACGCCTCTGGCACCATCTTTTCAGAAATGGCCTCTGTACATATAGATAATCACCTTCATACGCTCTCTATTGATCCATCAACAATAAGTCCCAAGACATCATATGAGAGACATTCATTTTGTTTTATATACAAGTAACACCGTGCAGTTTTGGTCTTCGTCCTGGCAGCAAAATTCCAAAAATAGACGACCAGATCTGGCTCAGAACTCTGGTGCGTGAGTCCACATTGTGCGGGTGTCTTGTTGAATTAGACACAAATAAAGAGGATATCAGAGTTGCCAAGGCAACCGACTTGTGGCTTGACCTTTCCGGGAAAGGTTCGTGAAATTTCATCCAATTTTCCGAAAGATGGAAATTGACGTGAAAATCGAGAAAAACTCGTGCAAAATTCATGGAAGATTCGTGGAAAATTTATGGAAAATTCAGGGAGTGTTCTGCTCGAGAAATGGATGAAGGATGATGCCAGTGTCACTGCAGAAGAAAGAAAGAAAAGTTACAGAATTTTCGCAGAATCAATCGGCAGGACCAGCACCACACCCTCCGTACTTTTACCAGAAAATTCTGCACAAGGAGGGTACAAGTTGAGATATCTCGAGACACAAGAGATATCCACAGGTACGATATCTTGATATTTAGATCATTGGAATTTTTCGTCTCGGGTGATCCACCTCTTCACTTTTCATGAAATCATGATGTCTTATGTACATTTTTATGATATCACAAGGAAATACCACAACCGAGGCAGCAAGACCACCCAAAGCGGGAGAACTCCACAGGTTTATCGTGACTTGTAGCGCACTTCCCATCATCAAGAAGGTCGCTTGTACACGAATCATTTTCAACTTGAAAATTGATCTCTGTACAGAAGGAGACATCTGGCGTTGTAGATACGAAGCCATCGAGTGTGTCACATAAGTATGCGACTGTCGGGCGCTCCCCTACCTCCTCCCCCGGCAGCTCACCGAGTACACCCAAGGGAGGTGTGTAAATGTCGACAATATATCATTGTCGACATTTTTTCTAATGTTGTAGTAGGGGGTGTTGCCAAGATACTCAGTTTTTGGCAGCAGAAATCTCAGGTGAATTTTGTTACAATTTTGTGAAAATTGGTTGAAATTTCGCAGTCGCCGCAGCCACCGGCCAGAACCCGACCCCTGGGAGCGAGAGTCAGTACATCTACAATTATAGTACATTTTTTATAGTGGATTTCGCCAGACGAAAATTGCAGCCCTGGAGACATTTCTGTGCACAAATCAACAAAAAAATCCACTTTATCAATTATTTTTAACAAATCAAAATTCCTTCAAAAAACTAATAAAAACAGACCCCAAGCGCCCCGAAGAGCCCGACACTGTCCGAGCCAAAACCCAAAGGTTCGTCCAGATTTCATCCAGATCTCCATCAGATCGGAATTTCACTGAAATTTCACAGACGAGGATGAAGAACACCGCAAGAGGGTGCAGGGGCTTAGACTAAATAGAGTTGTATTATGTCTTTTGGCCAGGAGGGAGCTCCGAAGGAGGTTTTATTTTTAAATTCAAAAATATTTCTTTGATACTTTATCATTTTAAAATAAATTTTTTTCGAAGAAATTAACTTTTATTTTGTGGAGAAATGGACCGTCGGGATGATTTTTCCAGGAAAGCATTTCACAGATATCGAACGAAGGTGGTACAAGAGATAGTTACTACGGAGGAGATATATTTAGACCATCTACAACGAGGAGTTGAGTTCTTACGGGAACTCCGGAAGAACGGAGAAATCGTGCCGTCCCAAGACATTTCCGTGATTTTTGGGCAATTGGAGAGCATTCTGAAGGTGAGGATTTTAAAAATAGACGCGTTAGTTGACGTGTTCGGTTGCGGTTGTAACCGAGAGAACTTTGGTTCAACACCTTACGAAACAAAAAATATGATGTCGTGATGAATTACAAAAACGTAAAAAGAATTATTCAGGCTGATCTACAACGAGCTTTCGGAAATATTATCCGCGGATCTATCCAAATATTCCTCCCAATGGGGCCCAGCAACGGAGATCGGGATAATCTTCATCAGCCTGTCAAAATTCTTCAAGACATACGGACCTTATGTCCAGAATTTTGACGCTGCGGCAGCCACAGCGAGGTGGGGTGTCGGGGTCATCGCGTTGTAGATGATGAATGTATTCAGGAGCTATTGTACACAACCGGAGTTTGCGGAGTTATGGAAAAAGATCGTCCCTGATGTGAGTTTTTTGAAGCGAAATATTTCCAAAAGTTTCGGAATATTCAGAGAAATTTCCCGGAAATTTACGTGTTCAGGTGAACAAGTATCCGGATGTGACAGACATATTGATAAGGCCTGTTCAGCGAATTCCCAGATACAAATTATTATTGACAGATCTACTGAAACACACATGGAAGAACCATCGGGATTATTCCAACCTTAAAAAAGCGATTGAAAATCTCAGTCAGGTGAGATGAAATTTCCGAGAAATTTCAAGGGCTGTACACCGGATTTTATGAGTGATAATTATATTTGAGACGATTTGTGATTTTATTCTGGACAAGATATTCAAATTCTTCTAAAAATGCGGAACAACTTGAAAATCACCGAAATTTCTCCCAGTGTAGATCTGACAGATCTGACAGGTGGCTTTACATGTCAACGAAGACAAGAGAAAATTCGATGACTCTCAAAAATTAATCGCAATCCGACAAGGTCTCGCTGGCACGAATTTACCCGATATCGTTACGCCTTCCAGAAAATATATCCGAGAGGTATCATTTCAATGCGACCTTTACCGAAGAAAACTCCACGAAATTTCGATGAAAAGTGGAATGACTGTTTGTAGACGGAGGTGAATTATTCTGATGAAGAAGACGAGATGCCCAAGCGAAGAACTATCTTTTTATGCAATGATATCTTGATCATCGCCAAGGTAAATAACCATGACATCTCAACAATTTCACTTTCTGGAATTTTCGAGGAATTTCTCAAGTTCTAAAAATAGAACAAAATGAATATTTGACAGGCAAGACCAGAAAGAGAGAGGGAGATTGGCAAAAAATGGAATTTCAAAAATATATGCAAATATGCAGACGTACTACACGTCAATCAAGTTCCAGGAAACGACAAGGGTAGGATATCACGATATGACATCATACTTGAGCTCATCCCCCATAGCCATAGATGTGGTTGAAAATTCAAGGAAATTTCGGCTTGAGATGAACACTGCCGAAGAAAAGGCCATTTGGATTTTGGATTTGTACTCATTTGTGGGGGTGAGTGAATCTGTTCAAAGTTGTACCAAGCAAACGTTTCGCAAGAATTTTTCCGGGAATTCTGGTGAAATTTCATGGAAAATTCTGACGTACAAAGGAAGCGAAGGACCTGTTGAAGTTCAAAGACGTCAGAGAGAGTACGGATATTACCACAGACGCGGTCGAAGAGGTGACCGGAGTTTTCACCGGAATTTCACTGAAATTTCACAGGCGGTCTCATCACCAAAGATGCCAAACACAACAATAACAGGCCCCCAAAACTTCCAGAGGATGAAACACGAGACAATCGATATGGACAATTTAAACAAGGTATCTCGTCATTCCTGAGCATCTACAACGATGTAGAAGAGTCAGATATTGACAGATCTCAGAAATTGGAGTGGAAATTCTCTTCATCGGAAGAGCGGGCTAAATACTTTGGAAAGAAGAGCATCTTTCAGAAGGATGTCACGGAGGACAGTTTTACCTTCAGCGTTCCCTCCACATCAAGGAAACCCCTCACACGAGCCGCCAAGAAGTACACAAAGGAGGTCTGTACCATTGCCACGTCATCATCACATCATCGCATTTCATGATGATTGATGCAAAGTCGTCTCGGATCGATGTGGCCGGATACCCAAGCTTCTGACATGTTTGACAGGCGGCAGCATTTGCAAGATTGATTGGAGTGACTATGGATGACATCCGCATGACAGGTGATGACGTGCCATTCTCCATTGCGTCGCTGAAGCCAAGGCTCACTAATTCTGACTTGACCGACGAGTTTTTCGTCCAAGTCATCAGGCAGCTAAACAATCACCCCTTTACGTAAGTCACCTTTGGAAGAATTTTCACAGAAAATTCAATATTAGATATCTTTTCAAGTTTTGATTGAATTGTCTCAGCAAGCACTGCATGGCAGGTTGGGGGATTTTAAACACCCTTCTTTCGGGGAATATTTTCCCCAGCAAAAGCATGGAGCCTTTCATCAGGATATTTCTCCGAATGTACATCCCTGAAAATGGCGCCAAAGTTACAGCCACCGCGATACAAGCATCCGAAGCAATGAATTGGTTGGATTCTCGAGTGCAGAGGTACGTGATCTGTCATATCCTGCTGGATGTACAAATGTCACGGTGATGACGTCACACAGCCCATCTATAAATAGCCCGGTGTCAGGTGATCGTGCATTTCGGGGAATTTTACTCTACGTAAAGCCAAATCTTCCCGAGACACCTTCTCAATTTTTCGAGGTTTTTGATGCGGAGAGCCAGAATGGAGTTACAACAGAGGGCCTATTTTGAGATTATATTTAAGACAGTACAGTACCCTGATAACCGCCTTTGTTCAGAATTGGCCTCAAGATTCAACATGAGTCCTAGAAAGATAAAGTTTTGGTTTCAGAATCGGAGGACAGAGGAGGCCAATTTTGACGTAAAGATGAGAGCAATGAAGACATGACAAGAAACCAATGTGTGTGGTGATCGTCTCAAAAAATTCACTCTCACATTGACATGCTTTTGTTCCATTTTGATGGGATCAATTACATTATGCCCTTCCAAAAAACGGGCCAAGGTGTTTGAAAGCCAATCAACAAATTCTCAAACTCACCTTGGTTTAATGTGCTAAGAGTTCTTGAGACTCTGCTCAGATGAGAGCAACAGTGAACACATTGGGTATAATTTGACAACCTGTCAAGAAATCAGCAATTGACACGGGCAAGCTTGCCGACGCCACTGCGCGCTTTGTAGAAAGAGTTTTCCACTAACGCTGCTCCAAATAGGCATTGGAATGAAATAAGAGAGCTCCTTGTTGCCAATATACTGGTAAAATGCCCTCAGATCACGAGTTTCTGCACTTTTGCAAGGCAACCAGTAGCTTTCTCGTTTACTCGTATTTAATGATTTTTGTTGTTAACCTAAAACGTCGTGATCATTTTTGATGATAAAATCAATTTTTTTTGACAAATTTAGCTAGAAATTAGAAAAATACATAATAGGGATATTGCAAATGTTCAGTTTGTTATGTTATACAAGCAATGTAAGTGATTGCAATCGTGCTACAACTCCTGACAAATCATTGTGGCTCTTTGCAACAAAAGAGATCTATCTTGATGGCAGGAGTGGTGACACCCTCAGCTCTGGGTGCATTGTGGTGTCCACAGATCTATTATATGCATTAAATATTCTATGGGTAGTTGTAGATTGACTGAACACTAACTGCATTCTGACAACACATCTTACAACCGATTTTATTGATTATCAACAGAGGAGGGGACTCTCATCGTGTGTACCATATATGCGCCATATTCTTCATATTCCTCTTTTGATATCAACATCTGTTGAAATGTAGACAATGATGCAAGGATAGATCCACCGCTCCATGCTGTGTACTTATGGTTACGACGGATGCTGCTCTTCTGCTTTGTCCGTCCCCACGATAGCCATTCAGGTAAGTTTAGATTTAGCTCGTGATCTATTCTATCGATGAATTCGTGGAGCAAGGTGTTGCCTCCAGACAGAACGGTATTTGGGTACAGCTCCCTGACTTGGCTTTCGTACGAGCGATTCGTCTTCCAAATCGAATTGTATGCCATATCGTAGACTCCCTTCTCCTCTACACCTGAGGGGAGGGAATGAGACCGTGCGACCGTGTGAGATGAGAGATGTGTCAGGACACTCACCGACCAATGATGGGTCGAAGAGGATCTCGGGTGCTCTGTAGATCTCGGTTCCGATCGTGATGATCTTTCCGTCTGGGAGCTCATACTGCCTCTCTTTAAAATATTTCTCTCTTTCGCCAAAATCATGTCCTGCCCGCCTACTTTTGTCTTGTATCATTTCCATAAGCCATGAGTCCTTGATCACTTCGGCGTGTTTCTCTTTGATGTCTCTGACAATCTCACGATCACTGTATTTGGTGGTGTCGAAAGAATGCCCACTCTCATTCAACAGCTTCATCAGATAATCTGTCACATCACGACCGCCCAGATTGAGTTTGAGTGTGGCGTAGTCCTGAGCTTGACCTTCGACGACGGGGACTGTGTGGGTAGCCCCCTCCCCCGAGTTGATGACGAGACCGGTGGTGCGTCCACAAGAGTACAGTGAGAGCGCCGCCTCGTTAGCGAGATACAATAATGGGATGTTGAATGTCTCAAACATTATCTGTATCATCTTCTCTCTATCGGCCTTGGGGTTCAGAGGTGCCTCCGAGAGAAGCACTGGGTGTTCTTCTGGTGGAACTCTCAATTCGTTATAGAAAGAGTGAGACCACAATTTCTCCATATCGTCCCAATTGGTGATGATTCCGCGCTCGATGGGGTGATTGATATCCAGAATACCTCTCTTGGACAGTGCTTCATCACCGATGTAAGAATTCTTCTGTCCGAAACCAATAATTACTCCGGGCTGTCTTGGGCGTCCGACGATTGTGGGGAAACTGCATTATTAAGAATGAGAAGGATGATCATTCTGTGTTGACGATAAGATCAAGATGATTTTACGATACTTACATACATTTCGGAGAATCATCTCCGGCAAAGCCAATTTTACTCACAGCGGAACCGATATCAATCACAAGGACTTCTGAGTCGTCAGACATCTTCTCATATGACGTGGTTTTGGTGACGTAAGTGACAGCACTGGCATTCTCGAAAATGTGCAGCCTGTCATTCTACAATCAGCCCTGAGTAACTCGACCCAGAGCCATTTCAGCAATGGACCACACATTCAGGACACAGACAGCTCTGCGGATCTCCGGCAAAGCCAATTTTACTCACAGCGGAACCGATATCAATCACAAGGACTTCTTTTACTCACAGCGGAACCGATATCAATCACAAGGACTTCTGAGTCGTCAGACATCTTCTCATGTGACGTGGTTTTGGTGACGTAAGTGACAACACTGGCATTCTCTCGGAAATGTGCAGCCGGTCATTCTACAATCAGCCCTGAGTAACGGCAATGGACCACACATTCAGAACACAGACAGCTCTGCGGGTGGCTGTACACAAACCCATGATGAAAAGATAAATATGTGGAACGAAACCCCAAACAGCTTGAGCTCTGAAGACATAAAAGACGTATAAGAGCTGGAAAAAGAAACAACAGTTTGTGAAGACTGAAGTGCCTCCTTGGCACCGTGTCAGGGAGTTGTTTCGTCATGGTTATTATGTTTGGCGACATATTTCGTTTGTGCATCCCTGGCTATAATTATAATTATCAATTTCATTTTCCACTTTGCGCATCAAATTACAAACGACTGTAACTAAAGATTGAGAGCCTTGTAGAGCACCATGCATTCAAAGACTATGCTTTTATTCGCTCAAGCGTTGATGAAATGGTACGCTTTTGGTTGCACAAAAGCGTGGATTCCTTCTTGGCCCAATGTCGCCCCGATACCACTGCCTCTTCTTCCTGCGAATGTCATCGATTGGACGTCTTGTACACATGGATTGTAGATCGATCCCTCACCGCTCCAGGGGGTGAAAGGGGAGACTCT
>KV921205.1:24909-43002 GCA_002081555.1 Protostelium mycophagum | reverse complement strand
ATAATCAGACGCCTGCGCTATGACGGCGGCCAATCGATCTTCCTCGTTACCTGCTGGTGCACCATCTTCTCTTGGTGCCTCATATATTAAAGGTTGGAAATCAGGATCGGTATTTGGCCTGGTGGCGAATCTGAAGACAATCAGGTTGAGAACCGATTGAGTTCATCTTCAACATGGACATCACTCACGAGATGGGTCTTGGTGGTTGAGTTGAGGGAGTTGGAGTACTATAATTGGGCACAATCTTCACAACTACAGACGAACCCCGACGAATCAAGTCGGTTTCATTCTTATATTCTACATCATGTGTAAAGAAGTAAATCGACACATGGCAACCAACCTTCATTTGTTTGGGCATTAGAAATCAGCAACCCAATATTACTTTCAAGTTTTCTCTTTCTGGCGATGAGCGTCTTCAGTTCTCCTATTGAGATTTCAGATAGCTCGTCTCCAAATCGATTTGAGTTTGATTCCAAAGTGACACTGTCGAAGTTGTTATGGTTCCAAGAGCTGAACTTGAACCATATCCCTTCCATCTTCCCTGCGTGTTGTGATCTGATGTGAGTTTTTCAGCATCTTTCATGATCGTTGTAGAATCACACATCATCGTTCCTCTCCAACTTTACTGTGAGCCATGCTCCACATGATCTGAAGCGTCTTGCAGCGAGATTGTTGCCTATGGACCCTTAAAAGCGTGTCAGGACTTCAATCAAAAATTCTGACACTCCCCTCTGAAAAGCATCATCACCAGTTGCACCTCGCACTTTTCTTTAGATACACAGATATAGAGGACAACTTGCTGATCTTTTGGATCCATGACTTGCTGCTGTCAGGTGTCAAATTCTGCTTGTCTCTCATCTTTAAAACGACGGGTTCGAGAGGATCACCAGCAGAAGGGAGACAAGAGACCTCGCTATAACTCTCTAAATAATATGGCGTCTCCTTGGGAGTGGTCCATTTTCCATTGCGCCAAAGAGATCACGGTGTCAGATGAACATACTCAAGCGATTGATGGCAACAACATGGAAGAAGACGATCCGTCAAGAGTTGGTAAGTGTCTTTGTGAAGTTGTGGTCATTCATTACTGGTAGAATTCTTGGCCTCAACTACAGGGATTCGTTCGAAGGCTTGGAGAGTCTCTCACCAAGGACAGAATCCATCTGTACAAACAACAAATTCATTAAAGACAACAAACTGCTCTTTTGCCATCAGAATAGACACCATTGGAAAATGGATGGGGATAGGTGACTAATCATGTGTCAGTCTGACACATCGACCAATCATGTCTAAATGACGCGAGGTGTGGCTGATCATGAATTTCCTTTGACGAGTGCAAAGACACTAGGAACACAATCAAAAGGACTTAATATTGGTTACTTTAACCAATCCAAAGACATACACAAGGTGATTACTACAATTAACATATCTTCTGGTGATGATGTCTCTTCCAAGTCGAAGAGGCACAGCATAACCTGGAAAGCACATATCAATCCATGATTGAAAATGACTCACCACAAATGAGAACTTCGCAGATACAAATGGTGGGATATCCTTCGACAGAGGCGGAGAGTTTGAGACCCGGAGACATAGTGACCGTCCGTGTACATTTCCCATCGAAATACGTATATTTTTTCAAAAATAACCTCTTCCAAGGTTTGACCGAAATCTCCTCGAAATTTCATTGAAAAGAGACAGGATGGGTGTACAGCGAGGATGTACAAGAGGGGGCACTTTATCCTACCGTAAATTTGTCACATGGATCAGGCGTGACACTTTTAGACATCCCAACAGAAGAGGTTCGTTGTAGATGACCAATGTGACAATTTATTTTTTATGGGATATGTCGTATAGCTCTACATCGGTGTAGATATACGATCTCTGCACATTTACCTAAGCCACCGATAAACGAATGTTTCTGACGGTGTTGCAGCTCCACAGAACCATTCGTATGGTGAGACCTTTAAGTATGTGCTGGCACTGGGCGTGGCACCAGCAGAAGAAGGCGGATGCCATAGTCGTCTCCGGAAATACTTCCCCAGATAGACAATATGTCTTTGCAAACAGACTCCCAGGGTGATTGCAAATTTTTTTTGTTTTTGTGTGAATTTTTTATCAAAATATTTTCACTCTGGAAATTTTGATTCTTTGCAGATTAATAGACACGAAAAATCCGGCAGTAATGGCACAGCAACCTTTGACAAGAGCCAAACCACATTTTCAACTGCGGATCGCATCCATCGGTAATTAACGCGATCTTACCGTCTTCTTACCGTGATGTGTCAAAATGACACTGATTTTTTGTGTGCCATGTGTCTTCTTACGTAAGTCTGCAGGTCAATGGATCGGGGTGGGGGTTTGTGAGGAGGGGTTTGTGGTTTCAGACTATAAGACTTTGGGATCCCAGAGAGGGATTATAAACTGCGCATATTTCCACCAAGCGAATAAGTGTACAAAGTGAGTCTCAAACTGTACAATATTCATGTCTTTCAGTCGCATCTTTGCAAATAATTCACAAAAGAATAAAAATTATATCTTTTTCCGATAAAAATAATTTTTATAATTTTTATTATTATCGATTATATGTGATTTTGGCATTTTTTTTGTGAAAGACCAAAGCTGTGTGTCTAAAAATAATGTTAAAAATAATATTAAAAAAAATAACAATAATATTAAAAAAAAAGAATAATAATAATAAAAATAATAATAAAAATCCAAAGCTCATTTTTCAGGATTCAAATGGCTGGAGAGGACCCCATCGAGAACCTACCACCACTAAGGGAGCATGATATTGTCGACATTTATGTCGACTTCCATGGCAACAGAATATTTTACTTCGTCAATTCGGTGTACAGAGTGAGTACTCATCACCGAAAATTCAAGTTTCAAAAGCAAAGTATTCACTCTACATATTCCTGACATCTGCGAAATCCAACATTGAAAAGTGAATGAAGGCTTTAGGGGCACATGAGATGCACACAATTTCATTTAAAAGAAGACATATATCCCTGTGTCAATTTGTCTTCTGACTCGTCAGTACACCTCATCAATTCTCCGACGGTAAATTTCCGCTCATCTACAATTGTCACAAGCTCTCCGATGAGTGTAACAACGTCCATTTACAACGAATAGATCTTTCCTTCTTGGAATTTCAAAATCAAAAACAAAAACCTCGATGGAGACGAGGCAATATACCAAAACAACTTTTCATTAAAATACATGATAGACCTTCTAGACCACAGAGAACACGAAGAGACGGCCCGAAAGTATCTGAATAAACCTCCTCCAGGTAATTTTCTGCGAATTTTCCAACATATCTGGAGAAATATTTTTTGCATTTATATTGAATTTTAATTTTTAAAAATAATTATTGGGAGGGATGTGGAAGTGGAGTGAAAATCCACGAAAAAAAGCACCAAGTATAAATGTGTCAAATAACTCAACGGTTGCCATGAGAACTACAAACAGAGGCAATAACCCAGCCATCATGACAGAAGAACCTTTCACTAGAAGATCCGCAAACTTTTCAGTGAAAATTCTGATGACGGGGGCATGGCTTGGGGTGGGGGTCGCGGATTCCTCTTTCATGTTGAACGGATCTAAGACGCTCGGTACGTGCCACGAAATCTCGCCGAAATTTCATGAGAAATTCGAAGGAAATTTCTGAAAATTTTCAGGTGAGCAGAGTTGTGGAATCAATTCAAGTTATTTTTTTCAAAACAATCTGAGGCAACTGCAAATGTACGGCGAGAAAATCGTGGACAATGTGAATCCCATATCCAATAACGATATCATAAGACTGCACGTGGATTTCAACAACAGTCAGGTGTGTAGATTGGCTCGTTGTAGATTGAAAATAATATTATTAGGTGTCATATTATCATAACGACGAACTGCAAGGGACGATCACTTCAAACAAGACGCTTTTCGAGGGCGAGGTTTATCCTTGCGTGAGATTTTTCACTCCTTTTATTGCTATAATTCCTATGAGACTGAAGCATCAGGTCGACATGTCGCCCAACACGGTGATGGAAATCATTAATTCTGAATTTGAGCCTGTGGAAATAGAAGAGGATTGGTACAACTCTGATTGATCGAATTTTGAAGGAACAAAACTGCAGAGACAATACAAATTTTTGGACATTCGGACTCTTCTATTTCATTTTATTTCTACGTATTAGTTCAGTCACATGTTTCAGTGTAAATCGCCTTCGCGAGACAGCGGAGGGCTGTCTTAGATGATCTCTGATCCATTATGCTGGATCCTTCTTGGTGTGAAGATCTATTTTGTGGTTTTATTTCCATACAAACAAAACCACAAAATCGAACTACAACAAACCGGACGTGAAAATTTAAACACCATAATCAACATGACATCGACAATCTCCCCAGCATCCCCTGCGACCTTGAAGATAAATCCAGAAGGAAATGATCCACAAGAGCCACTTGTTAAAGCGACGAGGTCGATGTTTGCGAACCTTTCCACTTATGTCAAAGGGGAATTCGATGGTCAGGAATGAAATATGGAACGGATCTGATAGGTTTAGTGACTAATGAGGACTTGAATCTGCTTGAAGCCATGAACGAAGCATCAAAAGACAAATATTTAGAGATGACGCAAGTCGTGAACAATATGAATTTGTTTATGGAAGATTACAAGAAGAAACGTGAGATGACGTCAAACAACTTTTATCTTTGGCAAAATCATCGATATTAGAGACCATGATCGCTCAACGAATTAATTGAAAAAACAGAGACTGAATTGGAACCCTATCTGAATAAAGTGGAACAGATTGCAGATAATCTTGCAGAGTTGGAACATACAGCTGTCCTCCTGGACGAATACACCAAGAGACTCGGTAATATCTCTATACTCTACTCAAAAGAAATTATGTTATCCAAAGACAAATCTTGTAAAAATTCCATCTGTGAACAGTTGAGACAAAGTCATCTCTGTGAGACATTAAACAAATTTGCATTTCTGATGATCTGTAAGAAAATTGACAAGGGTCTGGATGAAAAAACATGTGCGTCATCACATCGCCACAAAATTCGGTCACATCGAGAATACAAATATTGACCTCTTTGCAGAGGAGAAGTTTAAAAAGTTAGCTGCAGCGAAGCGCGAGGCCGCAAAGCGGAAATAAAGGGTTGTACTTGTTGTTTTATTTGTTTGTGAATTTTGGGTTAGATCTCCACTACTATGGCATCTTCTATTGTCTTTGTCCTGGGATCGTAACCTTGCTCCACGGCCGCGTTAACTAACGTGGTTTCGCACGGTAGGCTACCATAAATCCTCGCTCGGAGGCAGAGTAGTAGAAAGTGGGGGAGGTGGAGAATGCCTTTTTTTCCCGCCAAAAAGTCTTCTAAAAATAGCTGTTCGGTGCTCCAGTTCAGCTGACAAAAATTAATTTTTTGAGACTTTCTCTACTGTTTGGTCGAAATAAGACTTAAAAAATTGATAAATGGTAAAAAATATGAATAAATATAAATATAAAATATAAATACATTTTTGTGACCTCTGCCCGCGTGTATGTGTCCAAAGACATGTAGTCTTGGCCTCACCCTCCAAAGAGCCCTCAAAAGGCCACGACAACCTGAAGATGTCAGCAGATACAGACAAATATTCTGAAAAAAATAGACTGTACACGCCATCTTCGAAATGTCGACACCAATTAAAGCACGGAAATGTTGTTGTCGACATTTCTTACCTGATCTCCTTCCACGAGGCACAGAATCTAGGTGATGTCTGGGAGGTCCATGAGTGATTACAATGTCGACATCAGATGGCATTGTCGACCACCGACCCTCTCCCCCGTCAGGTGAGATGTGGTCGTATTGGAATACGAAATTTCCATGTCTCGGCGTCCAAGGACTCCCCCATACTGTGATCATTCTATCTCTCACAGGAACCTATCATGATCAATCTTGGTGCATTCATGCACAGCTTTTCACAACAATTATTTTGGTCTATAATATTCTCGTGTGCTATGTCTAAACGCTTTCGTTCAACTTCAGTCTGAGGATCTCACCTGAATCAATTCTTCCTCCACATATCGGATGTCGCCCCACTCAAGCTCATTCGGTGTCTCAGACAGAATTCTGTCGTGATTACCGGCAATTACAACCCTTTGTTTGTGTGGTAACTCTCTCAACCATTTTAGTGTTGGTTCTATCTCCTCCTTTGATCCACTTTGCGTGAGATCGCCTGACAAGAACTTAGCACCACAAAATTCCTGCTCGAGAACTACATACCACAGTGAATCAAGATATCGCCGTCTGGCACAAAAGATGATGTCGTATTGTGTGTATCCGACAGACACACCACTCGGATCTTATCTTTGTTGCATTTGTCGTGGATCTTTGGCACAAGACAATCGAAAATGAATTGACACAAGAACTGCAGTGGCGCGGCACAAAATGCCTCCCATGCTGTCACACGATCACGTCTCAAAAGTGATCCCAGCGCACCTCCCTTCTTCATTACTCTTAACTGTGAACATCACAATCGCCATCTCAAATCCACGTCGCTTCTTCACCGATCAGGAAGTAGTGTGCGTAAATCCTCCTCCATGTGGTTTTTCGCTGCAGTTTGAGTAAATGTCGACAAAGTCACCCAATTTTCAGCGCAATGCATATGAGATAGTGGATATCATAATTAATTGTCGACCATAGAAAGAATCGTCAAGGAAAGCGGTGGAAAGCTGAGAGAAAACTCGTAATTTAAAAACGACAGCGACACAAACAGCACTTTTCCAACAACACACAGCCACACGCCAACCAACCCACTTAAGTGAGATTTCAAACATCCTTGAGTTTATGTCTTTCAATGCAGATGAAGCAAATCGATCTCCAACAGACAAAACACTAATACTCTCAAAAATCATCACTTCACGTTTTCAATAGCTTCTAAAAACATCAATCTGATCGATCCCAGCGAAATGCAGACCGTTGCCCTCCCCAACCAGCCCGCCTCTTACACTTGGTTCGATGCCAACCAAGAGTACCAAAATGCCTACCGCGCCACAGAGCCCGCCCCCGTCCCCATGCTGCACAACCTCCCCAAGTCCAATGTCTCTTCTAACCCTGGAGGATCTACCGTCATCCAGACAGAGACACCCACCAAGCACACCGGTGGATTCCTCGGAAAAGTAGAGAACATCGTCCACAGAGTCGGCGAGAGAGTCGGATTTGGAACCGACACCGCCACCAGATGGTCTTTGTACCAGATCCCAGAGCCTCTCTTTGGCGAATTCCCCGCCAAGGTTGTCAACGGAACCCAAGGATACGTCGGTGGATTCCTCTTTGTCTCTCAGAACCACCTCTGCTACTCTAGCTACACCGACAAGCTCAACCGCGCCATCAAGGTCGCCATCCCCTTCGCTAACATCCAGCACATTGGACTCGCACAAAGAGTCAAGGGAACCACCGGCTCCGCCGTTGTCTTAACTCCCCTCACCGCCCTCTCTCAGAGACCCAATGCCCTCCAAATCGTCACCAGAGACAACGTCAACCACCAGTTCTTTGGATTCAAGAAGAACACAGAGTCTGTCTTTAACCTCTTGAACCACAGCTGGCAGACAAGCCGCGGCATCGCCGCCCCCCAGCAGACCCAAATGACCCTCGGCTCTGCCGGTATCTCCTCTGGACACCAATACCAGAACCAGCCCATGCTCCAGAACCAAGGTTACGGAAGCCAATCCTCTTACCCCGCTGACGCCAGAGAGCTTTCCAACGGTAACTACACCACCTCTGGACTCGTGCAGTCTTACAACCAAGCTGGACTTCAGGGAACTGACCAATACGTCAACACCACCACCAGCTTGAACCCCGCTGACCAACACATCAAGCTCCCCACCGGTACTCTTGCTGGCCAGGCCGCACCCATGATGAACCAAACCGCCCAATCCTACTCCACTATGTAAAATATATGTGAGACAGGATATTTATTCACATAAAACGGACGACGAATTACTTTGTAATCATCTTTTATTCATTTTTTGGAGTGTACATTCACAACGAATGTCGTAAACAATAACGATAATGGCAAGCATTAGCTGTATGCAGATGTTTCCCCTTGCAGAATGCTTAAATTCATTTTTCCTTGATGGTGGGAATAATTCGATCGAGTGTGAAAAATCCAGCCACTGAAGGAGATGAGGCAACACAAAAATCAAAAATTTATGAGATTTTTTTAACATCATTATCTTCACCTCTTGTCACGGCGAACAACTCTGCCTGCAATTTCTGTTTCTGAAGACCTTGCTGGTGCGAGCAACCCACTGATGATCACATGCTGGCAAATAACATTGATCAAAGAAAAGGTCTCCTCTTTATTTATCTGATGGCTGCGCCTCACAAGTGCACTTTCCTTGTCCCAACTCGTTGAGTCTGTGGTTCAAGTTCTGGTTGCCCACAACCGAGTTGTAGATGGCTGGTTGTGTGTTCTGAAGGCTAGCGACGTATTCTAATAGAACCTTCACCTCATCGATGTGGTCGAGGGGGGTGGTGCAATCGTCCTCCTGAAAATGTTCAGAAATTTCTCGAAAAGATTCTTGAAAAATCACCTCATCGAAGAAGTCATCATCCCAAGCATCAAAATCGTCGTCAAGATCGACCTCTTTGACATCATCAAACTGTTAATGTGAGTTGTGGTCCTGAGATCATGATTGGACTGACCATCTCGCCTTCATTATCATTGTCATCAAGGCCGGCGTTGATGTCTCCTTCAGTCTCCTCCAGCTCATCATTAATGTCATCGAAATCATCTTCGTCGTCCTCATCAATTGCATCCTCCTCCATAACTGAATTATCGTCATCATTTCGCGTTTTTTGATCCGGTGCGTTGTAGATGATAGTGAAGGGTTTTATCGGAATGAAACTCACATTGCTTGTGGCGGACGAGGTCGTGACAAGTGGTGATCATGGTCTCGATGATCTGTGCGAATCCTCCACGGATGATGGGAGGGCAGACATTCTCGGGTAAATTGACGAGCGTAAGGAGTGTCAAAATGGTCAGCTTCTTGTCAAATATTCTGGGAAGCTTTGTGACGTGCTGGAACCACACGCTGAAGAACTGTTCGGTCCAGTTGTTGCGCGCCAAAATTTCCAGTGTCAAGGTGGGGTTGTAATACAGACTGTTCACAACCTATTTTTATAAGTATGCTGTATCTACAACGATGTAGATTGTCGATTTCGCCAAAAAAGAGTAAAACTAACCACTCCGATAAGAAGACACTTCAAATTCTCCCTTGATGCCTTGGGTAATCTCGCGAGGGCGATTTGGATGTAGGGCTCAATGTATTGGTCCACTCTTCCCCTGCAGTTCAGCAGAACCACCTGTACAAAGTCACGTGACCGTCGGGGATATCACGGATACTGACCTCGATCAACTTGCATGCGTCGATGCAGTTGCTTTCGGCTTCGTTCTCGTTAAGAAGAATCTTTTTGTACATCTCAGACACCAACTGTAAGTAAGGTCCTCCAGTCAAGAAAATTTCTGTCGATCTACAACGCTCAGCAATTTCTCGGAAAAACACATATTTCGATGAAATTTCCATGAAAACTGGGAGAAAACTCACTTGGAGATGTAGTTATCGAAGGGGTTGAGAAGGTCTTGGATAAAATCGGAGCATTCCATGAATCTCTCGTGCATCGTGGGGAATAAGGACCACATGGCGGGGGAAATGCTGTTGGAAAAGTACGTAATGTAGGTGATGAGCTTGGCTCCCTCCTCGAAGAAATCTATTCGAATTTTAAAACTCAGTTTTGGCGGGAAAAATTACCTGAGGCGTCGGGTGACATGGTGTATCTCATCACTGGCATCAACAACTAGCCCGAGTCAGTTGAAATGTCCGTGGAATTTCGATGAATTTTCGACGAAATCTCACCTCTTCGATGGGTGGATAGAGCTCTGGTCTGTCTTGTATAGCTCTGAGGATGGTCTGTATGGCATTCAAGGTTTCAATAGCAGCCATGTCTGACTCCTCATTCTCCTCATCATTGTCGCAGATCTTCATGAATACTTGGGACTGATGACGTCAGCACAAGTGCAGACCGAACATGTCTGAGATATCTAGATGTAATCATTTTCCGCAGCAAAGCTGCGATATGGGCAAAATCAGACCTCTCACAAGCCGATTTTGGTGTGGCTCTGCCACAAAGAGTGGCAAAATATTGTGTGTCTTACCAGTCTGGTACACAATCCGACGGAGTAAGGTCCCATCTCCTCTGAAAAATGTTCGATGATCAATTTCAAAGAGAGCACCAACTCATCATTGTCGATCTCGTTCATGATCTTGAAGATGGCTGTGACATTTAAGTACAAGTCATTTTATGTGAAGGGCTATGATATCAGACATTCATCACGATGATATCTTGATTTCAACTGAAATAAAATCACCGAAATTTCGACGAAAAATCACCTTCAATCAACTGTGGCAGAATCTTTCTAATTTCTTCTGTGGAGAGGGGGTTTGCGATGAGGTGTTGTAGTGCCATCACTGCCCTAACTCTAACAGGGAGTTCGGGATCTACAACGCACTTCAAGACGAGGCGTAATCCCGCCTTGTAGTTCTCTTCGTTGGCCCACTGCAGACGGTAGAAAGATCCAAAGACAAAACAAGCCTGGAAAATTCAGTGAAAATTCGAAATCTACAACGAGACTCACCCTGGCGCGAAGCCATGGGTGGGGGCTGGAAAATTCTGGGTAAATATGCTGGACGAGAAGTCCCTCCAACTGAAAAGATCAATATTATATTATCGCACCAAAAATCTGTCTTTTTGACCAACTACATCTCTGTAGACGGCATCATATATTGCACGTTGACTGTCTTATTTGCTGCCACGATCACGATGTTGTATACCTGCTGAGCGTACTCGGGGACAACACGGAGCTTGTCTTCCAGCTCCGCAATGACAGCCATAGCTCCATCCTTCTCCTGTGGTTTCTTCTGTCCCTCAGGTGCCTAGAATGTTCAACGAAATTTCCCGAAATTTCGAAGAAAACTCACGGTCAAGTATCTCATCATGGCCTGTCCGACAAATGTCATCATAGAGTTGAGATGGTTCTTCCCTCTGTTTCTGCCCAAGTCAATCACGATGAGTGAAGCCGCAGATTTGGGGGTGTAAAATTCCTCAAAGACATCTACAACGGCATCAGCATCACGACTTTTCAGCGAAAAATCCTCACTATACTCCTTTCTGAGGTATTCTTCGGGGTCATCGCGCCACATTTCCATATCGGCTTCGCTGAAGCACAAGAGTGGAAACAAAATTTCCCGGAAAAGTTGGTCGGCTTGGGGTTTCAGACGAGGATACATGTTCTTGTTGCGGACGGCGTGGTTCACAAAAGAAAGGCAAGAGTGAATGATCCTGGAGATTTTTAATTTTTGAAATCAGACTTTCAGCGCGAAATGACAATCTACAACGGTGTATACCTTGAGGGGAGGTAAGCTCCGTCTTTCATGGCGAAAAGCATTCTGAGGGATACTTCGAGAAGCTTGGGTGCGTACAGTTTGAGGAATTGCTTAGAGAAGGCCTTTGATTCGGCAGTCTTCATCCTA
The DNA here is from genome assembly GCA_002081555.1 of Protostelium mycophagum. NCBI lineage: Eukaryota > Evosea > Variosea > Protosteliida > Protosteliaceae > Protostelium > Protostelium mycophagum. The sequence continues at coordinate 31,441 of KV921205.1, read as the reverse complement.
TCCTTCTCTCCATACCTAAAAGCTAAGTCCACATCTACAACTCCATATACAAAAACACGGTGAAATTTCACCTGTTGAACATTCTGTCAAATGTCTTGGAGACCCATCTCTTGATCTTCCACCAGACAAAGTCTTTCTTTAGATCTGGATCTGCAGGCTCTCCTGGTGGAACAGCGTCCTCCAACTGTTTCAATAGTTGTGTCATCCACTGGACCATAACTGTTTCTTGGGCCAAATATTTGGGCAGGCCGAACTGCGAAATTTCAGAGGAAATTGGTGGGCTTTGAGCTTACGTTGGATGAGGACCAGAAACACTTGGTGATCAGAAGAATCATTTGACCGGCACCTTCCGTCTTTACGTCAGAAAGACTTTGCAGCAACAGCAGCAGAACGGGATACACGTTCTGTTGTGATCAGTTTCATCTCATTATTTCTCATGATCAGCAGAAAGATTCTATCTCTATACACTTTTGTGCCTGCAGGGCACCAGCGTTTCAAAACAAAGCCGAGATTTTCTTAGAAGTAAAGACGTCCATGATATGGTGAATGATCTACAAAAGAACAAATTGGTGGGCAACGAGACTGACCTCGACGAGGTTCTCCAGGGGTACTCTCTTCTTTGGTAAGTTGATGTACTCGAAGTTTCTGACCATGAGACGGATGGCTAAGAGAGCACCATGTGTTTTGGTCATGTCTTTAGAAGTGATGTAGCTCATGATCTGAGAGTTTCAGATGGAATGATAGAAAAGGAGGTACCTGTGGCATCAGCTCTGGCCAGGCATTGGGCCACTCTAAACGTGCGATGTTCTGTTTTTTTCAGTATCCTCTTTTTATCAATTGAGTTTTGACTTACTCTGAAGGCCATACCCAGTTGTGATTGTAACTTTGGTGGGGAGTAGGTCAGGGCATCGACCAGGTGAGTTCTGACAAAGGTGCGATCTGCGTCATTTGTATAATCTCCAGGTTGGTGTACCTCTACGATTTCCTGATAAATTTGAGAAAATGGATGGTGAATTGAATGACATGAATCGCACCTCTTTGACTCGATCATCCTTCTCAGGGACCCATTGGTTCTGAGTGTGTCTCTTGAAGGTGATGGCAGCAACCAATCTGACCTCTAAAGGGACTTCATTGCTCCCAGCGATCTGAATGAGAGCCACAACATAACCAGGTTGCTTGCTCGACTGTACTGATCAGTTCCATTGTCCATGGAATGAGTGTCACCTCTGCAAGCTCGCGTTCTGATCTTACTCTCTCCTCATTGTTATTGGAGAGACCTTTGGAAAGAAGATGAGCGATCCTCTGGGGGTCCATTTTTATATGGTCGGATGGACTGAGAGAAGGAAGGTGGAAAAAAGAGAGGTCACGTGATCCAGAGCGCAATGGATTTTTCCCAGGAGAAACGGAGGAAGATTCTTTTAAGAAATTTAATATTTTTTTGACGTTCCAAAATTTTGTTCAGAAAAAGCGTTTTGGCTGACATCAACGCGACACCTCGTCAAGACGACACAAGCTCATGAAGAAAAGTTCTTCGAGTTTGATGTACTTTTATATTAACCTCTACGAACGTTTCCAGATCTTGTTCTACCTAAAGACAAGAGGGTGGTGGTGTGCTCGGGTCTCAACATCCTGATATATTCCTTTCTCTCGTTTTGCATCTTCTCTGCGGCCTTCTTCACGTTCTCGGGCTCGTTCAGCTTCTCTTGGAGCCTCGTCTTCTCGTATTTGGCCTTGCCCATGCGCTGGTGTTGTGAATAAAATATTACCACTTCGACACACAAAGCGTATTTGACACAAAGGAATCTCTCTTTAGGGCTTCGCCAAATCACAACATGACCTTCTATATTTGCATTTGCAGTATGTAAAAAGTAAAGACTTACTCTTGGGATGATGACGTAATCATCAGAGTTACGTCTGATAGACCCGTGGAAGTCCTCGTCACCGTCGTCTTCATCGTCTACAACGCTCAGAAATTTTCACGAGATTTCAGGAAAAAATCTTACCATCTTCAGCGGCAAAAGACTGGTCCTTCTTGTCCTCCGTCTCTTCTTCCTGCATCAAGTCAGCAAATCGACCTATGACGTCATCACACGTCACATACCTCATCAAAATCGAGATCTTCCTCCTCTATTTCTTCAACTTGAGGGGCCTTCTTAGCGTTGCTCGACTTTTTGGTGTGGTTGCTATTTTTAGAGTTGGAGCTGCTGTTCTCCTTCTCTTCCTCTTCAGCCTCCTCCTATCACGTGTTATCATGATATCATGTGATGACGTCATACCTCGACGTCGGCAGGCTTTGGAGCGGACTTTCTTGATTTCCCTTTGGATTTGCTCTCCTTTACTTGAACAATTTTTTCTTCTGCATCAGAATCTGCGATGATCTCATCATCAAGTTCTTGTTGCTGCGCGAGTCTCAGTATGATGTCACTCCAAGATGTCATGATTCCTCACCTTGGCTGGGGTGGACTTCGTGTTTCTTTTTGTGATTCTTCCCTTCTTCTGTACAGATCTTTTGGTCTCAATTGGCTCCACAGATTCCTCTGTGCCGCTCTCCTCCTGTGGCTGTCAGGTCAGGTTGATGACGTCATATCAAGATATCTCACCTCGTCAACGTTCTCTTCCTTGGGTTGTTCGACGGCCTTTACGGATTTCTTTGCGTTCTTCTTATCTCCCTTCTTTGTAGATTTCTTGTCTTCTGTTGTGATCAGCCAAAATACACCATTGTAGAGACTCACTCTTTGGCTCCTCAACCTCTTCTTCCTCTTTCTCTTCCTCATGTTCATCAGCACTCTCCTTGGGCTCTTCTACAACGGGCTTTTTGTTCTTTGTTATCTTTCCCTTCTTTTGTGTGGACTTGTCTACTTCTGTCTCAGAGTTGTGTGCTTCTTCTTCCTCCTTTTGCTCTTCCTCAGACTCTTCGACTGCAGCAGGCTTTTTGTTGTTCTTTGTTGTCTTTCCCTTCTTTTGGGTGGGCTTCTCCACTTCTGTCTCAGAGTCGTGTGCTTCTTCCTTCTCCTTTTGCCCTTCTTTTGTGTGGACTTGTCTACTTCTGTCTCAGAGTTGTGTGCTTCTTCTTCCTCCTTTTGCTCTTCCTCAGACTCTTCGACTGCAGCAGGCTTTTTGTTGCTCTTTGTTGTCTTTCCCTTCTTTTGGGTGGGCTTCTCCACTTCTGTCTCAGAGTCGTGTGCTTCTTCCTTCTCCTTTTGCTCCTCCTCCTCTGCAGCACTCTCCTCAGACTCTTCGACTGCAGCAGATTTCTGGCTCTTCTTTGTTGTCTTTCCCTTCTTTTGGGTGGGCTTCTCCACTTCTGTCTCAGAGTCGTGTGCTTCTTCCTTTTGCTCCTCCTCTGCAGCGCTAACCTCCTCAGACTCTTCGACTGCAGCAGACTTATGGCTCTTCTTTGTTGTCCTTCCCTTCTTTTGAATTGGTCTCTCTACAACTTCTGTCTCTGAAACCTGGGCCTCTTCTAAGGGACTCTCCTCCTGTACAAGTCAGCATATGATGACGTCATATCTCGTCATCTGACCTCATCGACATTCTCCTCCTTCTTGATTGTTTTGGCGGACTTCTTTGCGTTCATCTTAGTTCCCTTCTTTGCAGTCTTGCCCTTCTTCTGTACAGGTTTCTCGGCTTCAGCAATTTCTGTTGAAAAATCTTAATATTGATCGTTGTAGATGATCCGCTTACCCTCTGCCTCTGCGGCCTCTTCGGTTTCCTCTGAGGGCTTGGGGGCATCTTCTTCCTCCACCTGACAAGGCTCAGCACATGATGACGTCATATATCGTCACTCTACCTGATTGTCCTCGACATTCACCTCCTTGTCGACATTAACTTCATCGTCGACAATGGTTTCCTCTTTGGCAGCTTCACGGTCGGGCTCTTCAGCGGGCTTTCTCACAGCCTTCTTGGACTTGTTGTTCTTTGCCTTTCCACTCTTCTTTGTTTCTTTGTCCTCTACAACGGCCTCTTCAGTCACTTCTGGAGCATCAGCCTGTTCCTCTTGCTCTACTGGTGATTCCTCTGATTCTATCTGTCCGGCAACGTCCTCTGGTTCTGGAGTCTTTTTGGTCTTCTTGCTGCTCTTGGACTTGTTCTTTGCCTTTCCGCTCTTCTTTGTTTCTTTGTCCTCTACAACGGTCTCTTCAGCCTGTTCCTCTTGCTCTATTGGTGATTCTGACTCTGATCCCGTCTGTCCGGCAACGTTCTCTGGTTCTAGAGTCTTTTTGGTCTTCTTGCTGCTCTTTGTCTTGGACTTTGTCTCGGCTGAAAATGTAAGCAGATATGTTGCGTGGTGTTTTAGATACTCACTCTCTGCTTCATCTTCTTTAGCATTACCGAGATCCTTTTCAGCGACATCTGTTCATATTCAGAATCACACATCGCGATTTGATGTTTCACCTTCAGTCTCTTCATTGTCCTCGCTGGGTGTTGAGACCTGCTCTTCAACCTTCTCAACAACAGGCTTTCTGCTTGCATTCTTGGCCACCTTAAAGTTGGGAGCGGGGACCGACTTAACGATCGCCTTGTGCTCCTCGTCTGAATCACGAGCCTCTTCATTATCAGAGGCCGATTTGATTTCGGCTTCCTTCTGGCTTGCTTGTTTCTCTTGGTGCTTGATCTGATCATGTCAGTCTTTCATGAGGGATGGATTCAATTTAATCACCTCTTCCTTTCCAAAGGTTATCTTGACGATGTTTCTGAAAACATCACCAGATTCTATGACTCGAATGGCTGAGCGGATGGACTTCTTGTTGATCTTGGTTGGAGGGAAGTTGTCGTTTCCAAAGCCGAAGTCTTCCATTTGGATTTCGTTGTTGCTGTTGAGCGAGAATACAACATGGACAGGAAGCATTTTATCTTTGACCAACATTCTGACCTTTTCTTTATCTGTTCTGTGATCGTTAGCTTTCCATCTAACACCATCAAAAAACTCACCCAATCGACCACAAGACCTTCTTTTCGTCGCTCGCCAGATAATTAAGAAGGATCTTCTTATCTTGGTAGATAAGATGGTAACCAGAGCTGATCTTCTCGGACATGGTTCTGTGGTGTGATGGCGGGTGGAAGGTTTGAAATGGAATAGATTTGAAACATCGTTTTGGCGGGAAAGTCGAAATCTCCCGATTTTTCCGTGGGTCAAGCGAGGGTTGCTCTGAGAAGAGAAGACAATGAATGAAGAGCCGTCCTTCTTCATAATGCAGACGAATAAGACAACGCACCCTGAGTTGCAGATTGCAAAATGCTTTCTGCAACATGGACTGTGGTCTCATGTTGAAATATTGTTTTGGCGGGAAAATATTCTGCTGTTCTTTTTAAATTTCGTGATGAGCGCAGCCTCGAATGGCGGTGATCCTACAGACGTCGTGGTCATCGTCAAAGTCATTCAAGGACGATATTTCCCAAGAGTTAAGAACTGCACGGTAGAATGCAAGTTTTCTGTCGCTGAACCACAGAGCGTGATTAGCAGTAACCCAGGCACGTCACCGAAGTGGAATGAAGAGATCATTTATCATTTCTCAAAGAGATCATGGTCCAAGCTGAGAACTGACAGAGTGCCAATCAAAGTAACTACTTTCTAATTTCGGCCTTCGATTTTGTCGTATCTCGCCAATCATGATCACAGCTCGACTTTAAAGCTGTGGACCCAAAGTCTAACTTCATGACGAAACTTGGTGATCTTGTGAGGCCGTTACGAGATGACAATCTCAGTTCACAGAACAACATCAAGTGGTACTCACTTTTGAATTCCAAAACACAGCCTCCTCCAGAAGTCCAACTGGGTATCAGAGTCACAACAAGAATTAATTTGGCAAAAGAGGAAGAGGCGGAGATAGAGAGGAGAGCTAAGGTATTCGTTCTTTTCCTCACCAAAAATAATTATGGCATCATTTCACATCAACACACATTTTTGCCTCTATATAAATAATCTAATAAAGGCTTCTATCACAAAAACACCACAAACAGAGCAACCTACAGTAGTCGCAGTACAAAGAAGCTCGTCCAAATCAACTGTAGTAAAGAACCTCAGCAACACTATGGTCACCACCCCGGGATCAAAAAAATCGGATTCAGAATCAGAAGAAGAGTATGACGAAGATTCCGAAGAATCTGACGAAGAAATTGTGAGGAAATTTCGTATTCTGAGAACAAATTGACTCGTGCAGGATGTGGAGCCTGAGCCACCCAAAAAAATCGAGAAACAAGTCGACATTAAAGAATCAAAGATAGAGGAAGACAAAGAAGCTGATATCGAACTGAAGGTAGAGACGAAGAGCATCCCATTACCACAGAAGCCACCACAAAATAAAACCAGCACAAAGCAGACGAGAATACAAGAGGTGAAGACTCACGAGATTAAAGAATTTGACCCAAATAGATGCCGGCGCCACCGGTCCTTAAGACAGATAGTGAAGACGGTAAGCATTCGTGATAGAAATTTTGTCCAGTTGTTCGTGCGCAGATAAAACTTTTTTTCAAAAAATTACAGAAAATACATGCAACTACAACTCCATCTACAACTCCATACTTTTTTAAT
>KV921205.1:0-24809 GCA_002081555.1 Protostelium mycophagum | reverse complement strand
AAAAAGAAAAAGAAAGAAAAATCAGAACAATCCATCCCTGCATCTCGAAATCAATTTATTTGTGGCATTCTAGAGAAACTCATGTAGTTCAGAAGAGTCCAGCGATACGTCAGATTCAGAAGAAGAGTATGATTCCGATTCCGAAGAAGAGGATGTCAAGGTAAAATCAACCCCAGCTCAGGTCAAATTCAAACCCAAGCCAGTCCAGCCGATTGCCCCCGTTGTAGATATACCACTCAAGGTAAGATATCACACAAGTGATTATCGACATCATTAAGGTGTCAAAAAATCAAAATAAAACTGCTCAAAATGTACATACCACAATTCCAGCTCAACCGCCACCACCTCCAGAACCGAATCGAAAGTACAGATTATCAGTAGAAATTCCGTGAGTATATCTAAAAGGCAATGAAGCTGTCAATATGGCTTCCATTTTTGGCTCCACAATGCTCCCAAAAGATGCAAATCCGATAACAAAATTTGCAAGAAAACGCATCTTTGCAACATTGCAAACAATCCTTCGAAAAAGTCTGACAATTTCAGAATTGCACGTGATTTTTCCTTCACCGTTATCGGTATGTACGCAAGTTACAGGTATTTTTCGAAGAATTTTCGGAGAATTTTTGACTTGAACAGCTATCCTCTCTTCGGATCAGAGCCAACACAGACACGACCGACTACAATTCGACCAGATCCAGAGGAGACAATCGAAGATCTGGATATGTCATCATCCATCTTGGAAAGAGGAAGGGTATGTATTCTGTCACCATAGTTCACCACCAACCTCACAATGCAGTTGAAAGATCAGTTCATCGCTTGGCCGATTAAAGAACCTTTCCACACCTTTGACGTGACGGCGCCCAAATCCTACGTGGAGAAGATGTTGAGGAGTCATCCTCTCGACATACAAGTTTACTCTAAAGAATTCGCACAAGACATGATGGTCGGAACATGCTCCATCGATCTCATGCAATTGTTCGATGCCATCATCACGTGAGTGCCTGAGGTCTTGATCTTATCTTGGCGTAACCTCTTCCCACAGGCCCATGCAAGGGAGATCACTTCGGGTCTTCGACCAGTACGTTCCGATACTTTCTCTGCAGGACAAGAGTGTTGGAATCGGTTTCTTTCAAGTGAAATTGAGTTTGGAAGATTTTGGCGAGGTGAGACATAATATCAGTCTGAGAGTTACAAAGCCAAACGATATATTGAACAGTGATTGAGAAGCACCAGGTGTCTCAACCGTCAAATATACCTGCCTTGCAGTCACAAAATATATATCCTCTTTTACAAAGCGGTTTTGTACAAGCTCCAACAGACCCCACCAACTTGATGAAATCTGGTATTCTTTCAAGACAATTTCGAATTTGACTCAGATCTTACAGTCAAGGAAGAGAGATCTAAAGCAATTAGACAACGAAAATCCCTTCAAAAATTAGTGGGCGAAGAGCAAAGAAGAATCGCAACACTCGAGCAAGAGTGAGTGAAATCTCATGGAAATTTGATTGATTTTTCTCAGGTACAAGAGGAGGGCCCAAGAATTGGAGCGAGAATTTCAAGTCCAGAAAAAGAGACTCGATGATGAAGAAGAATTGGTTGCAAACAAGCACAGTGAGTGCATGGAACTGGAGAAGAGGCTCAAGTCTATGTTGTCCGCGATGGAGGTTAGAGAGCGGAAGGTAATATCTCAGATATAATTTCTGTCCAATACATCATTTGGCGAGGTTACAAAGCTGTATACAGATGCAATAGAAAAACTCGCAGTCCTTTGAAGAATGTATTTTTGATTCAAGGTGACTGAACCGTGCTAGTTGGCGGAACTGGAACACGAGACCAAGAGGGCCCACAAGGCAATGATTTTAGAATACGAAGCCAAGAGCCAACAAGTGGACGACCACTACCGAAGAGCCAAAGAAGAAATCACACATCTCAAAGAGATGGAGACTTTCAAGTCTGCAGAACTCGAAAAGCAGAGGAACGCGGCAGACGCGAGGGCGAAGGAGTGGGAGGGGAGGTTCAGAGAGATCGATAGATTATTCTCTGAATACAAACAACGACAAGGTATGCACCTCAACAAAAAAAATTCAAAGTATAACTCTTTACTGCTTCATCACAATAAATTCTCAAAAAATTCTCATCACAGACATCAAATACATCCGCCTGATTTGTTGCAGGCAGTTCAGTCGAGGTGAAGCTTCAAGCTGAGGTGTCTCTTCTGGCTGCAGAGAGGGACAGTGCCTTGAGGAAGTTGGAGAGGTCAGAAAAGAAGAAGTCTGACCAGAAACTCACTATTCAGAAATTAAGAGAAGAAATAGACAGGTTGAACGACCAGAATGAGTTTGAAAAGCGAGAGCAAGCTCGACGCCAAGAGATGGAAGTGAGTCGTTTGGACATCTAGACAGCTGGTTAACGTGTGAAGGTGGAGCTTCTGCGGAGTCGGTATCTGGGAAAAGAACAGAACGATCTACAACGGACCCAAGCTCTACGATCTGACATGCAAGAGTTGGAGAATCTAAAACTAGAGCTGCGAACGATGAGACTAAAGGTAAGCGGCATCTTTGATTCTTAAAACGCCACATCTGTTTTTGCTCACATAGTTTACCTGTTCTTTAATGTTTTTGTGTACTTTTATGTGGATCTCCATCATTCGTTTGACTCTTCAAAGGAAGAACTTGGTGGTTTCGCCGGTTCCCGCGCCTTTTCGCCCTCTGAGATGAGACCACCATCCCCTGTTGTAGATCAGGTCAGGGTTGATGGACTCGTTCGGGAGCGGGACGACTTGTTGAAGACCGGGATGTATACAGAAGACTCGCCGATCATTGTGCAACTAGACAGAGAGATTGAAGAGACTAAACATACCAGACGAAGGAGATGACGATAGAAGGGATTCTCATGGCTTTTTGTACAAAGAAGATAAAGCATTCTCCAGAAACACACTGTGGAGCAGAGCCCAGATAAAATTTTGATAGAATGTCTAAAAAATACACTGTGGTCATTGTCGTTAAAATCCTAAAGATGTCTTGAATAACCCCGTAAACGTCACTTATTCCTCTCACCACGATAAAATTCTCGGTTATCGAAATTTCGCGAAACACACTGTCATAGAAGCCTTTCACTCGCATGTCAACGCCAGTTGCCCAAGAATTTCTCGACCTTCAAGTCAGAACAGGATCAAAGGTGGTGGTGTTTATGTCAGATATTCTCTTCCAGATGAGACAGTGGCGTAGGAATAGGAGTGGTTTCTATCTGTGTTTTGGGCAATGAAAAATCACTTTCTCAGGCACATGTGTCGCGTCAAATTGCACAGCTCAACAAAAAGAGAAGTTCCATCTTGTGTGGGATGTCGTCGTCAGCATAAGACTTGCGATGAAGGTGTGTGGTTTCATCGATGTACTCTTATTAACACACTATACAGATAGACCTTGCACGAATTGTCTGAGAAAAGGGATAGATTGTATCAGCCGACAAGATAAGCGTGTCAGAAGTGACCTCAGGCCCAACTCCAAACATGAGAAGCAAAACGCCACCGACAAGTCACGGCGACCTCAAAATTACGCACGAAAATCAGAATGGTCGAGGATGATCACCACACATCATCCAACAGAGAAGACCAAACCTGAGATCATCTCAACTGAACCGGTCATCTCGGCTGAAGCGATCATATCAACTGAACCGGTCATCTCAATTGAACCGATTATCAAACCTCCACCGTTGAGCATGGACACGCCTCCACCATTGAGCAACTTGGAGCCAAGCATTTATAGCAGTACGACGGCACTAAACACGGAAGATTTTACAGAAGAGGACGATGCCTTCATCGAATCCCTTCCTGATTTTGAGACATTAGGTGACCGCTCGATGGGATTGGACGCATCATTTTGACACGATCCAGATTTTATACCAGAGGAGCACAAAAGTGAAGAGGCCTTCTTTGATCATATTTTTGATAAATATTTATGAGTTACATGATGCAGCACAACAAAACTATCCATTCGAATAACCACGAAAAGTTTGTTTTATTCGTGTGGCTCTGCTTTTTCCCCAGCTTCCACAGCGACAGAGAGTCTGTTTTCTTTTGTAGGAAGAGGGCAAGTTGCAAAAGGTGAGAAATAACATGGTGGGTTAAATGCTCGGTTAAAGTCAATGATCACGTTCGCACAGCCATCTTCTGATCTTTCAGAAATGTCGACAACCACAAAACGGCCGCCGCCATAGGTTTCCTTGCCAGAAGTCTTGTCGGCAAAAATGATAAAGAGTTGCTTGTCGTTCATCCAGCTGTCAGCATCGAGTGTCAAATTGTCACCTGTCAAAATTAATTTGTAGTTGTAGATTGGGGTGCTACCTGAGGGTGTGGTGAATTGTAGATAGCCAGGCAGTGTCTTTTCACTCTTATTTCCGAGTACATTAATGATCTCTACGGCTTTTGGAGGGTTGTGAGGAGTGTATTTGGCTTGCAGCCGCCACTCAGGCTTGAATTCAAAAGATGGAATTCCCTTGAAATTTCAACTCGAGTCGTTGTAGACCGTCAATATGAATACAATTTCAATCGTAGTCTCTCACCTTGAAGTTTATTCTTCTGGGGCTGGATGCGTCTCTGATACGTATACCTAATCTTTCGCCCCTCTTCACCAATAAGAATGTTATTTCTCCTCCCTCTCCAGCAACCAGCACCTGTTCGCCTTCTATATATCATGTCAGTTGACGGCAGTGTACATTGTGCGAGTTTTAACGTCATACGATGAGCAGTAATAATAATATGGTTGCATCACCTGGCGTGTGGATCAGTTCTGTCGAAGGTGAAACATCGAGAGAGGATGATCTGATGACGTAAATTGAATGTGTTGTTCAATCGAGACCATACTTGATCGTGACTTTCGTTTTCGGAGTGAAAACCACTCTGCCATTTTGAACAGAGATGACACCTAAATGACTTGGGAGAGATGGTGAATCCTCTATCACGTGATCATTATCGCTGGAAGATCCAAGAGTTTGGTCTCCTTTAGAGTGTGAGTGTTGATTGTAGCAGAGATCTACCTTCTTGAAGCCATATCAGACCAACCTAAGCTCTTTTAGAGAATCACTTGAATCTTCACATACTAAGGCTAGCCATCCGTCAGGTTCTTGCAATCTGCTGATCCTCTCTCTCCTCCAAGTCTCCTGTTGTTCTGCCATTTCTTGGGGAAATTTTATTCCGCATAAATCACCAGCTATATACAACAAAGAATTCGTCTGGCGGGAGGATTCACCGTTTGAAAACCGAATTTTTTTTTTCATCACAGATCACCCAACCGAAATCGCACAGCGGCAATGCTATCTGCTCATGGTAGGTCTTCCTCGTCCTTGTCCCTTTACTCCATCCATTCTTATTCCCTTCTTCTTATTTCATTTGTATAAATCAAGACTCGATTTCGATTTTGTCAGTCAAGAGTTAAAAGATGGTCTTACAAGACCCTTAAGAGCTGAAGGTTAAGCTTATTATTACGCCGGTGCTTTGACAGTCGTTTTCAAGATTCCTTTTTCAAACAAGTTCATATCAAGCTCGGACAACCTCCAACGAACTTATAATCATCTAAACCACCATAGAAGAACTGATCGAAGGGAAGGGGGGACACAGTAGAAGCTCATACAGATCATGATTTCATATGATACAGAAATCTTGTTCAAGAACCCACTATCCCAAACAAAGGACCTTCTCATCACGATCCCAATCCATTTAGGGCTCCCAAACTGGTGAGAACATCAGTATATGCATCTTCAGCTCGACACATCAGGCCAATTGACATTTGAAACAGCTATCGCTCACTACAAAGAGGTCTCAAATCATAGCAACAACCAACACCAATCTCATGGGATCAAATGGATGATAATATCTCATCCATATCGATCCTTCAAACTCTTCTGACGTTGTTACAGATGTAGGACGACCAGTCATTGCCAGTAGAACGAAGCCAGAATCAAATGTCTACAGTATGAAGTGAGATGATGATGGTGATGATGTTCTGGCACGTTGTAGACAAGCAATTCCGACATGGTGTAACGGTAACATCCAGCGCTCTCACCGCTGAGCCCCGGGTTCGACTCCCGGTGTCGGAACATTTTGCCCTTCTCTGGGTGAGTTTATTTTTGTTTATTTTGCTCGTATTTGCTCATTTATCCACGATTTTTCTTCGATTTTATTTGTCTGATTTTTGATGCATTTTTACATGAAAATATCATGCGGAAATTATGATGGCAGAGAAGTTTGAATTTTTTTGTGCATTTTTATGTTCAATTTCAACAAAATTCAATTTTGATCATGTAGCCATGCGATCTCCAATGTACAGAGAATATACAAGTCAAAATGCCCGTTTCTCTGCGACCATTGTAGATGCACAAATAAATACATCGTTGGCGTTTATTTCCGTCTTCAGATGTAAGATCATGCGGACCTCCACAATTGCTCAAGCGTCCACTTATTCAAGTTACAAAGATGACCAAGTGATTCCTTCACGTCCTCATGTGGCGCGATCAATTGAACGTGATATATCGGTTCTTAGAAGGTCTTGCCTATGGTCTCCTGACAACAACCAAAAATATGATTTAGTACTTCTTTATCTGACTTTTCCTTGCTCTCAGATGGATTTGCATCCTAGCTCGTCTCGAGGATGTTATGTCTTTGCAAATTTCGACAAAACTTCAATTGGAGTTATAGAATCACATTTTTTTAATTTTTGAAAGTGATGTATCATTGCTCAAGAGTGACCACAGACAGATTCAGAAAACAAATCTTTATTCCTGGAATGTGTATTTCCCAGCTTGATCTAGTACCTCTTTATATTCCGTGCTCACCTGTACCGCTGTTGTCGACACCAAAAGGAGAGAGAGATTTTAGTGAGAATTCGCATGTCGACAGTGTAACACGGATTGGGTCGGTCTCAAGCACACATTACAGGCAAGATTTGTCAACACACGACTGAGATGTTGATGGCCCTAACTATAACTAATCTCCTACCATCAGGATTGTTTTACAATTTCTTCTCTTGCAATATTTTTGGTTGTCTTTACATATCCATGGATTCAGGTACAAATAGCTGTGTTGTCATACAATGCTTCAATTAAATTATGTATCGTTAATTCCTTTGTTTTGTACTGTACACCAAAACAACGGGCGTTTTTGATGGTTGACATTGTTCGTCATTTTGGTTGTACAGATGACTTCAAACAACTCATGCTATTTATTTGAATTATTTTAATGAGATCGATGCAAAAGTTGTGGGTCTCATGCATCGGGAATATATTGTATTCAGCATTTCGACTCTCAGCTCAAAACTAATCATAATAAAATTCTGTAATGAATTGAATTAATTCACGCATTTTGCAGAAACAAAAAATCAAAATTCAGCAGATATACTTTGCAGACGCTCTGTCTGTCTCGAAAAGTTTTCTTTGCACAAGTCCGCAATATAAACAAAAGATTGGTTGCTCAATACAGGGATCGAACCTGTGACCCCGGCGTTATTAGCACCGTGCTCTAACCAACTGAGCTAATCGAGCGGATATTTTATCGACAAAATCCAATGTGGCGTACAAGCTCTGAAATATTAATATTTTTTCTTATCACCATATTTTGTACACACAGGAGAACAGAGGTGGTCCTATCTGCAATGCGTTGGCCAATAGTTGAGAGATGAGATCGAATTGGTTGATCTCTTAGATCTTTTTAGGGGAGGTATCTCTGGCTGAGGCTCTCTTCAAAATTCAGAGCTCATTCATGTCCCAGATTATGTTTTCACAATGTGTCACACCCCGAATTGAGCTCGCCCAAAATGACTGGATTGAGATAAATCATGTATTAGAGGGTCTTGGAGTGTCTGCAGCCAGTTAAAACCATCTATGAAGTGTATTGTGATGTGTTTTTCACCAGGAAGCACCGCTACAGACAGACATGATCTTCTGAAGATGTTTCTCCCTATCTGATTGGTCTGTCCGTAGCGGTGCTATCCCCCAGCCACTGTGTAACTATAGAGGCCTTTGTGTTTTCTCGTTGGCAGGACCTCATTTTGTTCAGTTTAAGAAAATGAGTGCAGAATATATGAGGAGATCTGTCTTCAGACACGCTGAATTTTTGAGCTCCTTACCTTTTCATATTGACTCAATGCACGATGGATGATATCTTTTGATATGAAGAGAAAGATGCTCAGATCCAGGTGGAAGAACCAATTTACTAACTTAAATTCATAAGATTCTCCTCTTTCTGGTGGCGGTTGAGAATGGTCAGAGCAGATCTGCCTCCGAAAACGTTTTCGTGGCAAATATCCCGCCTAAATGTAATTTATATTTTGAATTTCCCGCTTTGTCAGCTCTTTTTAAGTTTTGAAAACTCCGAGACTCTCAATCCCCAGCTTTGGAGATGACATTGAACCAGTCGTGCATCATTGTTTGTGAGATTTCTTCGAAGTGATTCAGCGAAAAGAATGTGAGAGAGGCACAGACGGTTTCCCGATGGGTTCTCATATCAACTCACTCAACCTGGATGAGTTCATTTTGTATCAGATTCTAACAGCTGCTATCTTCCGTCGAAAGGTGGATCTTGAACCCTGGACCGTCAATGAGATGACATCATTTAGGTGACCGGACTGACCAGTAGAAAGACAATGGCGAGAGAGGTCAGAACTTGGTCCACATTGAGTCTTGTCTGTAAAAAATGGCGAGAACTGTTGTCCACATGGTTTCAGCCGGAGGTTATGGACAGCTGGCCTCTCCTCTGTGCCGCCGAGTGTGGAAATCTCGAATTATTTAAGAGGTATGTGATCCTCCATTTGATGTTGATATTCACTCTCCAGATTTTTAGCCGAAGGTGCTTGTCTATACGATCAATTATGGCCTTCCATTGCGGCTGCCATCAGAGGAAGACATCACCACATCTTGTCTTTCATTCTTCTCAGTTGCCCACAAAAATTCAGAAAGTGGAAGGACAGAGGAGATCTCGTAAAGTGGGTGAAGCAACGCCTCCATGGGAAGCACCAGCTGTTGTGGAAATCACTATTTCCGACATCAGTGCGTTTTTAAGACATTTTCAAATCTTTAGTTCTGCGCTGCGCTGAGTTGTCCCTGCAGCACATGTTGATGCATGAAAAGTAAAAAATTTACCAGCGAACAATAAGACGGTAATATCGTGAAAAGACTACAAATACGAAGTGTATGTTCGGTTGTAACAGAGATCAAGTTGACGCAACTCCAGAAGATGTACATCTCGACATCATTTTCGCTGGATAGGATGGTGCATCACAGATGGAATGACATGATCCTCTTGTGGAAACAAGACCGGATCACCCGTGGAGCAAACAGACAAGTGATAGGTGATTATCCAAAGTCAAGATGTTTTTCTGAGCCATTTTATTTATGTATTTAAGATAGTCAAGATTTGGTAACACGCTTGTTTTAACCAAATTAAGCATGAGGATTTCACATTAAAAAAATATTTGAAAATATTATTCTGATTATCTGAAGAGAATATGATCTGTGATGCAGTATGCAAGAATGGAGAGACCGGTTGGGAGAGACAGATGATTCTACAACACCCCAACCCTCTCGTGAGAAATTGACATACACGTCAATCTGACACTCATGACAGCTCCTCTATTATCTCAATAACAGCTTCCGTCGCGGTGATTTGGATTACATGATGTACCTGCTGCGTGCCATGCCACAACATCTGCACCTTTTTGTCGTGAAGAATCGCGATCTGCTGCCCACCATCATGAGGAGACTACGCGAAGAGAACGTGGATCTGATCCATGATTTTGTATCTATAGAATATATTAGAGAAGAATGGTGGCCTTTATGTGATTATTTCAAACACAGCAGTGGAGAAACGCGGATACCGGAAGTGAGTTTATTCGACGAGTACATAAGATGATGGAGCTGAGTATGTGCAGCTGTTGGAATTTGTGTACCAAAGTTGGAGAAAAGAGGAAGGGCCGAGATCGACATGGAGCATGGAGACATGCAAGATGCTGATTGCATGAGTATCATAAATCAATTGCACCATGACCGTTATATTTGAACGAGTAATTATGGTCTTTGGGCAACTTCCAAAATTATATATATAATAAATCCAACTAACGAGTACCCTGAAACAACAAACAAATTTTATATGATCGCCTCACGGCCGATTTTTTCTCAATTTTTCTCGATTTTCCTCCATTTTTCTCGATTTTTCTCGTTTTTTTTTGTTTTTCTGGGTGTTTTTTCTGTCATGAAGAGGTGAAGGTGGAAGAACTGTCCTCTAGTTTGACACCGAGAAGGCTGTTCTCGGAACTCAACTTCAGCTCCCCTCCTACTTTTGGGTCCATACTGAATTGTAGAAGCCGCCCGTCAGAAGTGACTGTTGTCATGTCAGTTTGACACTTGAGAGAGATGCGTACCAATCTGTACAAAGTTGTTATTGGTAGCGAAAGCGCATAAGCTGGGCTCTCCGGGGTTGATTTTCAGCAAGGCGAAGGACCTCGCAGGGTACTATTTCAATATTAATTTATTGTACAATCTACAACGATAATTTCGATGGGTATCGCGGTATTTTTCGATGAAATTTCAGGGATGACGTTTCAGAATTTAGAAGAAAATACCTTTTCCCACATTCCCAGAACGTTCGCGGGTAAGTAAGAAGTGACCGTCTTTTTGTGGTGGGTGTGTTCCGTTTTTCCGGCATGTTGAGTCACGTGACCGGAGGGGCTCCCCACGTCATTCAACTTGAAAATGTGTACAGTTCCGGTCTCTGAAGAGGCAGCAAGGAACACAGAGTCTGGGCTGAAATTGACGGAATAAATCGTGGCAGGGTAAGAACCGCGTCGAAACTGGTGAAGCTGGTTCCCGCCAAAAATCTCGTCGATGAGAGAGAAGACACGGATGACGGTACCCTTTTGTCGTTCATTGTGGAATTTTTTTAAACAGAGAAAAATAAAACAATAGATTCGTTTCGGTACAATTTGTTCTTTGTGTTGGACATACCGCGAAAACGGATGAAAATCCGAAGAAAATTCATCAGCGAAAAGTCTCACGATAAAAATAAAGCGATAAAAATAGAATCGAAAGAAAAATCGGAGAATATTCTCACCTTGGAGGATGCAGTGGCGACCATCGTTCCCGCCAAATTGATCGACATCTTTGATAGAGGTGTCTGATGAGCGGAGATCACATTTGTAGTCTGTAGCGATAATGCATCAAAGACGACGACGTCGCCCTTCTCCGCAGAGCCGGGGTAGCACAGGTAACAATTGTTATCATCTGGTGAAAATGCCACAACTCCTGTTGTGAAATGTCAGATGTACAATTGATTATCGTCTGTCTACAACCAGACAAAACTCAATTGTGTCGAAAAGAGATGAAAGGGGTTTCACATGATTGAGAAGATTTTCAAAAGAATGAGAGAGTTTTAAGGAAATGAGACTGACCTTTGGGGTTGGGTACAGTGTCTATCGTGTGGAGTATTTTGATTGTACTTATGTCGTATATGTGGATCTTCGTCTCCATGACAACCACGATCCTGTCCATTGTCGACATTTATTCTCCCACTTTATCTCACCTCTTTTTGTTCAATTTCACGGCCAGGATGGGAGTCACAAAATTCAATTCACAGATCAGTGTCTGTGATTTAGTGTTCATTATGTGTAATTTTCTGGGATTAAAGTCGGGGTCGGTCCCGTCTCCAACGATAGCGACGAGTGAAGAGTTGAACAATATCTCGCAGATGGAGACATTTTCTGTTTCTAGATGGGATGAGTACATGTCAATTAGAAGTGGCAGAAAGATCGGAACGCAGCGACAAAGCAAAAGTGTGCTCGATATTCGATTAGCAAAGTGATGTTTATATTTATACTTTCAAATTGACAGGGATGATGCTTTTGATATAAAATGAAAATGACAGCAGATTATCACATAAATATAAAGACATGAGTTGTTTAGCTCGCTAGTTGATGAAGAATCTCGGTGGTCTTGACATCTTGAATCAAGAAGAAAAATGCCGACTCACTCTGAGAATAAGCTTGGCCAAACTTTGGTTGGCACGTGAAAATGGAAAACCCTTCTGTCGTACCGATGGACATACAACTGGGTATGTGAGATCCTGCTGGTCAAACAAAGCCATAAGACCCCAATTACTCACGACTGGTCTTGGTTGAAGTCAGCAAAGAGGAGCTGCCTTTTACTAACTCCATTGTGTGGTATATTCATTCTTAATCCAATATGACTGTCTCGAATTCGGATGTTTTCTGACGCGACGTGGAATGATATAGAAGGCGTAGAATTGTTCGTGTTCGGCGGCAATGTCTGGTCCGGCGGTTCTGGATTTTCCTGGGTTTGAGGGTCGGGACGATTTTCGATTTGTAACACGAGTTTTCGTTGTTGGAATCAAGCGTGTCGAAGATTTCATGGAAAACTCAACACATTACAGTGGATGACTGATGCTGTGTGGTGGATTGTGCCACACTAGAGGTTCTTGCTACTGCTGCTTTTGGTCCAATCTTATCGAGCGTTTGACCGATAAAGAACCTTTCAAATTCGTTGGAATGGTTAAGAGAGAGATAAGCAAGCGCGGTCGGTCTGCGAAGATGTACAAATATATTTGGGATCCCACTCCAAGAAAGTTCAGGTCACGTGATTGAAACCGAAAATTGGTGTTGAGTGTCAGATTTACGCCTGTCATCACCACGAAGCCTCGAAACCATGAGAGAGACTGAAGGTAAGCAGCCTCTTCTGGGCCAAAGCTCGTCTAATGTATTCCTCTTTTGATTTATCGCAGGTTTTGGCCCATTGGAGTTCATGCAAGAGCCACAGACCTCTAAGAACCGCCGTGTCTCCATACATTACTTGATCATTGATATTTCCAATCCTTCCATCAGCACAGAAGTCCATGAGGCAGTTCTAAATAACACCGTCGTCTCACTACAGAGAATATTTCAGGTCATGGCGGTGGTGCAGAACCCTCATATGATGTTCGCAATCGTCTTAGCAACTCCCTCTGGGGCGCAGGTCATTTGAAGTGGTATGAGAAATGGTTCCTCTGATCTCTTCGCAGTTCGCACAGAGACCAATTCGCTTCAACCTCTTGGAGCTGCAGAAGGTCTTGGACGGGCTGGTGTTCGATGATAACTTGAAAAACAGAGAGAACACTGGCATGTCATTCTGAACATTTTCATTTATTAAAATACGATAGAGGCCATATCGGCCTTGGAAATGGTCGATGAGCACATCACCACCCTGAAGAAGAGGGTTTCAAAGACGGACCAAACCCTTGAGACAAGAGTGACCCACTTTATGTCTGGTGTCATACAGACAGGTCATGACGCCGCCTACCGTTTGGACATGGCATTGAAGGTTGTTTGTCTCTCAAGCCTTCACTGAGACCCACAGGGTTTCGAATCTCACAACACGACAGTAGAGTTCGTGTACATCGTGCAAGCCTCTATCCCAGACATAAGAGGCGAGTCTGGTGATGTCATAGCTTGAACTCTGACGTAACAAGGAAGAAACGACGTGCCCAATATCAACACATCACTCGCTTCGTTCAGCTTGACCGTCCGAAATTGGATGAATTGCAGCGTCGTACTCTTGGAGAACGAACAGTAGAAAATTCATATTTACAATTCAAATTAAATTCTTCCAGGAATTCCTTCGCTGGTCTGATGAAATCCTGGCTTTACACAGAGTCACAGGTTCTTTGAGAATTTAAATATCAATTTAAATTCGTTTTATATCTACACATAAATTGAAATTAGATTGATTTTGCTACAGACGGAACAACCTTGTGAAATAGTACTCCCGGGTAGGGAAGGTGCCTCTGATGTCTCCATTCGTTGTAGTCTGGAGAAGATGATCATCGACGATATCTTACTTCGACAGACTCTGGTTAGTTACTACGTCATGTCCAGTGCTCACTCATTGTAGATATGTTCCTGTCATCAAATTGAAGTGGCAGAAAAGAAATCTGATGGTGAGGATTTCCAAAATTAAGTCAAGAGAAAAATATCTTGATTTGGTGGAGAATTAACATCTGAGAGTAACAGGACCTACTTGTGAAGTTTCCAAGAGAAAACTGTCGCCAGAGAATTTGGAGACCGCGGTTTCTCTCAATGACTGCGGGCTCAAATATTTCGGCCCCAAACCTCAACCTGACCCCACCATGAAATTTTTTGCCGTCAAACGTATCAAGATGACATCACTGAGCGTCGATATGTTCTGTCATTCTGTAAGCTTGTGGTAACGAACGAACCGAAAACTCACAGATTCAGCCGTGGCGCATCACGCCACCCAGCCCTCTATCCTTTTTGGAGATGGACACCGACGATACAGAAACACACGCAGATCTGCTCTCTGCGCTCAATAGTTCCCTGCTGGAGAAGGTTTCCCGCCAAGTTCTCATTCCAAATTTTGAAGATTCTCAGGACGAGGCATTGTTAGTGGCATCGGGTTGTTTTCTGGGAAATTTCGCCAAGTCTTTGCCGTTTGGACAGAAATATCACCTCGTCATTATTCCCTCCCCTTCAGACAGCCTTATGATCAGGGTGAGTGTCGACATTGTACACCGTGATGACATCACCCAAGGCCATCATCACTTCAGAGAATGTGTTACCTCAGAAGCAGGGCAGAGATTTGCGACCAGCTCCTTCTGAAGCTTTACAAAGTGTTGCGGACCTTCTGAATAAGGTGAGATCTGAACCATTTGGTGACTGTAAATGTTTAATAGACCTTGTTACGGGTCTGTTCTGCGACAAGAGGTATCTTGTGGCTGTTGCAGAGCTGTAAGATTTTCGTTCAAGAACTAAGCTCTTTGATGCACCCGTGAAATAATTCATCGCTGCATCGGAACAAATCATCCTGCACACACAGCCGCAGCCCCTCCAAAGAAACTCACATTTCTCAGCTGCCTACAGAAGAATATGACCCCTTAGACTACCAATCAACAACGCACCCCATCTTATCCAAGATGATCGACGACCACAACGCGATGAGGCTCCTTGCAGACGGAGACGAGACCATCTCTTTCGATTTTTCTGAACGGTTACCCCCCTCTCCAAGCGATGTCGAGGATCCACCTGTCAGAGTGAGTGTCGGATCACAACAACACGGTTTTGATAAAGATAGCAACCAAAGACAAGGAGAGTAAGGTCAGACAAAGGAGGAGCTCACGTGAAGAGATCGAGAAAATGAAGTGTCACTTTGTAGAATTGTATTGTGAAAATGTGCGCCAAGTGATGAACCTTCAAAGACATTCCTCCTCTTCACATAAACTACTGATAACATTAATACTGCCATTACCTTCTTCTTTAGACATTTCTCCAGATCATTTCACTGAATGTGTAAAGATGAAGAAACAATTCGCTTGGATTCTGGCAGGGTTCTTCTTAACCTCATTTTCCTCTTTGGTATCATTTCCAGTCGGCGCGATCCGTGTCGCCCTCACGGGTGACAGGCTGTGAGTTTTCCTGCAATTCCAGCCGTGTGTCGACAAATCTTACCCTGTAATGACTTTATGCTTGAGATCAGCCCAATCCGTGTTACACTGTCGACATGCGAATTCTCACTAAAATTTCCCTCTCCTTTTGATGTCGACAATAATGATACAAATGAGCGCGTTTGGTAGAAATATGGCATGTTTGAATCTCCGTGTCGACAAGCTGTTTTCGAAAAAGAGAAAGACAGATAATTCACTTTCACGCTCACACCCAAACAACAACACGCTTCACGATCAACCAACGAAAACAATGAACACCTCTATCACCAAATCAACCACCGCCACCGGAACTGGAGTCTCAAGAGGAAAAGGAGACGTATGGCACCCTTACATCAACGATCCCTCTTATGGACAGAGACTTTTAGAGGTTATCTCTTTCTTGATTATCCTCGCCGCTATCCCAGCCTTCTTGGGAGGAGTCTACTCTTGCTTTGTCATGGCTTACGGAGCTGCTCTCGGCCTTCTCGGCATGCACGCCTGGACTAGACGTCACGCCTTGATCTTTATTATTTCTGCCGCCGTCTTCGGTGTCTGGCTCGTAGTGGTCATCATCCTCAACGCCGTTCGTGACGTCTCTACCGTCGTCCCCTTCTACCGCGACTTTGTCCTCGACTCCACTCGCTTCTCCAGCGGACAGTACAACGGTTCCAGAATCTTCACCTACATCGACCACGGAATCCTCATCGTTCTCACTGCTATTGCCTTCTTTACCGCTATCAAGGTTGCCGGTGAGAGAAGACCCGAGCCCGGAACATTGGTGCACCAGACCACCACCTCCACCACCAACGTGCCCCAATCTGTTTAAATTTTATAAAGAGGACAAATCAGCTTCTATTATATTTTTCTATTGAATTGTTATTTGTCATTGTATTATTTCTGTCATTATTGTCTTTCTGTGTGCTGATTGTATTTATGTGAAGCTGCACCAATTCAATCACTTCATCTCATCCTTCGAATGCAGCGGTATAAATGCTTCTATGATTTGTGCCTCCTTTTCTTGTAGAAGTATTTTTGGAGCTTCCAGAAGACAACAAAGGCAGTTCCGTGTTTCAGAGCTGCAGCACATTTTTCGTTGTAGATTTCGGGAACAAACTGGTTGACAGGTTGAATCATCTTCATCACAACTAATTTTAGAAACACAACCTCTATAGATATGGGCTGTGGAGCCTCAGCACAGCCTCCAGGTGCTCCAACTACGATGAGTATGCAGAAACAATTCAACATCTGGCTGATCAGAGGCAGCCCTTAAGTTTGATCCGCTACCGAAGCGTTATTTAGGTAGAAAAGGACCTTTAGTCTCTGCGATTGGATTGGGTTGCATGCATATGTCTGAATTCTACGGGCCACCAAACATCATGGACTGTATGTCCACACTGAGAAAGTCGGCTGAAATGGGATGTACTTTTTGGGATACATCGGTGAGTGTTTCAGATTGACGTTATCATCTCACCGCTTTACATTCTCCCTTTGCACCTCTGTAAAAATCGTTTTGTGCGACTTACCGATCCCTTCATCTTATCATCAAAGGATGTTTATGGAAATGGACACAACGAGATGCTTTTAGCAGAGGCTATGAAAAACAGCCGCGAAAAGATTTTTATCTGCACTAAATTTGGATACGACCGAGAACGTGGAGTGATCGAGGGATGCAGAGATTACGTTCGGGACAGTTGCTTTAAAAGTTTGAAACGGCTGGGAGTTGATTATATAGACCTCTTGTACCAAAACAGGCTCGACGTTAACACGTGAGATGACGATCTGACACATCGACATCATATTGATGATTTCAGACCGATCGAGGAGACTGTGGGGGCCATGAAAGAATTAGTTGATGAAGGGGTTGTGAAATACATTGGACTTTGTGAGGTATGTTCTGTACTTGTTTTTTTGGTTTCCGGCGAGGTGTTCATCCAATATTTTCAGTTGATATCTCGGCGTCTTGATTATTTGGTGTGGTGCCTTTTGAAGCAGACAGTCACCAGTTATTATTCAAAATTTATAGAGTGAGAAAATAACATTTCGCAGGTCTCTGCCACGACCATTCGAAGAGCTCATAAAGTACACCCCATCGCAGCAGTTCAGGTCGAGTACAGTGTGTGGGCACGAGACATAGAGGTCAACGGTGTGCTGGCTACCTGCCGTGAGCTCGGGATAGCGATCATAGCTTACTCACCACTGGGACGAGGTTTCCTGACAGGTATGAATTCTCTCTGAAATTTCATTTTGAAGGATTGTAGACACGATCAAGTCCCCGCCTTATTTTGATGAAACGGACTACAGGAGAATTTTACCTCGATTCCTTCCGGTCAATCTTCCATTCAATATCAACGGAATTTTGAAGGAATTTTCAGACTATGCAGAGTTAAAGAATATGTCGACGACCCAACTAGCACTGGCCTGGCTCCTTTCTAGGGTGAGAAATACCTATGTACATGTCCGTAATGACATCTTATAACAGGGAAGTGATATCATTCCTATCCCTGGGACGAGGAATCCTAAACATTTGAGGGAGAATTTGAAAGCAGCACACATAAAATTGGACAGAGAGACGGCAGAGGAGCTCACTGCGATATTGAACAAATGTAAAGTGTATGGCGAGAGATACGACGCGGAGGCTATGAAAGCTATAGATAGATAAAGATCGATTTTATGGTGCTCGTCTCATTTACCGTTTCTCGTTTCGTTTGTTTCGTTTCATTCATGAGTGAGTGTAAATCACCGGAGGATCCGATTTCCGTCTTAGCCAAAGAGGCCTCAAGGCAGAAAAACTCAAACCATCAATGGCTTCTTTTTACGCAACATGCCTAGACAATAACTCAGACATAATTGAAGACTTGAATCACGTATTTACGGTTTGTCCCCCATGGAATTATTTTTCTTATTTTTGTGGTCACTTTGCAAAATTTATTTCTTTTGTTTCTATTGCTGGTTCAGCACAGATGACAACATAATGCAAGTCAACCCATTTATGCCAAACGCTGGTTTGGTACTTGTTGCAGAATTGGGGTCAGAAAGTCATGGGAAATTCAAACAGCCATTAATATCAGAACGAAGAGCAGAAGTATGTAGTAGGTGCGAGATAATCACTGACCAGATGCAGGCAGACGTAAGTCCATATTCCCAGTGTCCATTTGAGAAACCTGATCAAAAATAAAAGTCTCTTTTGATGAGACCACGCCAATGAAATGGTGACTCTTGATGGTGCATCAGAACAAAAACCAAGAAGGAAAAGAGATTAGTACACTTATTAACTGTTACAGATTTATTGTGGTGATTGTTGCATCTGCATCTGTATTGATCTGGACGCAGTGCAGTATCCTTGCTGCGCAGGGCTGATGATGCTCTGCTGCCTTTGGTTCCAATGGGCGTTGTTACAATTGGAAAGTAGCTGCTGCCCTCCGTTTCTGTAGGTGGACTGGGAGCGAAGACTTGTGGTGGATTGTTGTAGTTCTTGAATCAGCCCTTTGCTGACATCGTGAGCGGAGGTGGGTGATTCCTGGATGATTTTCAATGCGTTCATGATGGAGGCCATGGCGCCGTCTAGATCGCCTCTGTCTCCTTGTTGTACTGCGGACTCCATATGTTCGGCGGCGACAATTCTGTTGTTCTCGAGATCTAAACGTGCTGGTCTGTCTTCTTTCTTGGCAGTGTGGGCTCTGGTTATGGATATCTCCTCTACAACTGTCTGCTCCTCGCCTGTCAGGGTGTTGTTGTAGACGGTGGTCACCCTCAAGGCGGGAAACTTCCCTTCGGTCTGAACAGCCGGGAGTTTGACGCGAAGGACGATGTCTTTGTGCTCTTCGCTCTGTATGTCGGGGATGTCTAATTCTGTGCTACTGTTGTCGTTGCTCTTTCTCTGTATGTATCTGGTATGTGCGCGGGAGATCTGTACACCGCTGAGGCCTTGAATCTTCACGCGGATTTTCTGGGCAAAAACTGTGGTCACACCCCCAAGGCAGTTTGCAAAGATGGGGCCAATTTCGTCTGAGCCTGGGACGTAGTAGTATCCTCCGTCCCCTTTTCTGGCCAATTGGGTCAACATGGTCGCGTCGTGATCACTGCGCACGTCAGTCTTTGTTTCTCATCTGATGATTCTTACCTGCCAAATCCAAAAGTGTTGATCGTTCCTTGAACATCGCGGGGGGCTGGAGCGGGGATAGGATCGTTGAAACTGAATGGGAGGATGGGATGAGATCCCATGTTATTCATCCTTGGGACGGGGCCGTAACCATAGCTATTGTTTCTCTGGGCGGGGAACTGTTGGGGATTTTTGAGTGCAGATATGATGTGTTCTGCACTGGTTGGTCCATCGGTGGCTTGTCCGTCTGTTAAGAGGAGGGTGGTGGTGATCGTGTCTGGGCTGACATCTTGACGGAGAGTGCCGAGACCCTCATACAGCCCGAGGAAGATGTTGGTGCTGCCTCCTGCATGGATTTTTTTGAGACCCGCCAAGAGGACTCTCTTGTTATCGTCGTTCATCTTCAACATGGGGACGTCGATCGTGGCTTGACCTGAGTACGACACAATGGACATCATATCGTCAGACTGAAGTTGTTTCGCGATGAACTCTGTAGCCTCCTTCACGAACTTCATCTTCTCGCCGCTCATAGAGCCAGAACGATCCAGAACAGCACACAATTGTAGGGGTGCGCGCTTCTTTGTGGGCTCGAAAAACGGAGCCGTGAGAGTGGCGAGCATGAGGATCTCTTGTCCTTGAAGAGATGCTTCTGTGAACTCAGAAGTTAGGTGAAGAGAGAGACGATCAGAGTTTTCAATCATGTTAACGTCAGTGAGCGCGACCATCTTGGTTCAGGTTTATGTTGTTGTTTGTGTTCTGTTTGTTTGGTTTATGATCATTGGCCCAATCAGGACTTCGTTCCGGAAGGCGAATTTGCTTCGCTGAACGGATGAACAGATTGGGCCAATGCCCACCGAAAAAAACGAAAAGTTTTTAGTCACAAACCATAATTGCACTTTGGTTTCAGTCCAGGCTGCACAGGACCAGTCAATCAGCCACTTTATTTGTTCTCTAAATGATGCTTTTGACGAGAAAAGAAACATGGGCTCATCTGAATATCTAGATTTCATCAACACAGCCGATAAGAGAGTTTGTCTTCAGAAGACATTCATAGCATGTACAGACCGTGCTTGCTTCATTATTGAGAGGGCAACGTCTGAACGGGCAAAGAAAAGCGCCTTCAAAACCAAAAATTCAAAATTCAAATTTCAATGATGTCATCATTTGTTGTCTGATTGTCATGTTTGGTTGGATTTCTCAGGAACTAGGAGATTTGAGTCCTCCAACTTCTTATATGACAAACATCAAAGTACAGTGTATTATTATCTTGAGCCCTCTATATAAATTGCTGTACAATTATCTGTATCATTGTATTCCTTTCGTCTTATCCTTTACAATCACGGGTAATATGGCGAGCAGCATGATGATCCAAACCCCGAACCATTATAAGGGGATATGTTACATGACTGGACTCAGACCACCGACTTATTTTTTGTTCTTGATGTTGTGGTGTTCCACTTTGAGGCACGAAAAATCCTATTCACTGTTCTCCTTCTCGGTTTCTGAAAGGATGCTTCTCTACAACGATTCGGAAGGGATCCATGATCATTCACAATTTCTCATCTTGATCACAGATGAGCCAGAAAGTGAAGACACCAGGTAATCACTTCTCAAGTCAAACATTACATCTTAAATGCTTTAGCACCAAAAAAAACACCGAAGAAGGTGAAGGAGGAAATTGTCGAGCAGGAGGCAGTGGAGGAATCAATAGAGAAGAAAACTGCTCCTTCAAAAACACCAAAGAAGATGAAGAAG
Source organism: Protostelium mycophagum (assembly GCA_002081555.1). NCBI lineage: Eukaryota > Evosea > Variosea > Protosteliida > Protosteliaceae > Protostelium > Protostelium mycophagum. Next base: position 3,486 of record KV921205.1, on the reverse strand, counting down.
GAGGAAGTTGTTGATCAGGAAGAGACACCGAAGCCAAAGAAGACAAAAGAGAGCGCTGTCAAAGATACACCAACAGCAGAAAAGAAGAGCTCAAAAAACAAAGAACAGCAGATCACCAAAGATGAAGAGGAATCGAAAAACAAATCTACACGAAAGAAGAAATCAAAAGAGCCCACTTCTGAAGACAAACTAACCGCTGATCAGACACCAAAAGCCGAGAAAAAATCTGGCAAGAGAAAAAAGGACGATGAGAATGACGATGAAATACAACAAAAGGAATCATCGAATGAAGGAAAATGGAAGGACAAGTTCAAAGGACTCGATGAGAAGACCGTCGCCTCGCTCAAAGCAGCCAAGACAGAGCGCAGGAACCAGCGAAAGAAAGCTTTAAGAGAAGCTCAACAGAAGGAAGCACAGAAGGAGGTCACAGAGGAAGTAGAGGAAGATGACATGGAGAAAAAGTCTCAAGGAGCTAAGAGGAGAAAGTCTGAGACTGTGGAGGTGATGTTTGTGATGAACAAAGTTTTGGTGTGGTTGTACGCCAATTTTTGTCAGAGAAATTGCCGTCTCTTGATGTGGAAATCTGTATTGCACAGCTTCGCTGTACTGTGAAGATTCGATGCAGATCTTTCTTTTTAATTGTAAAAAAATACACGAAATTTAAACTCATAATTGATTTCATTTTACCTTCTCACTTTGACCACATTGCATGATATCACTCTGACAGACAAAGGACGCGGCCAACAGCGAAGGAAGAGCACAGATTCACGAAGCACACAAGAAGAAGAACATCGTCCTCTTCAACAAGCTGATCAACCAGGTGAATCCAATGTTTAAAACAGTGGCACTTTTTTTCTTAATCAGACTTTTTATTCTTCAATACATCTGCTGTTGTGGATGTTTATATTATGGGTTCAAAACACAATAACAGAAACAGTCATAGAGAGATACGTTTAAATATTTAAATACTGAAAATCCTAGTTTGCCAGGGAGAAGCGGCTACATTTAGCGATAGAGGCCTACAATAACGCCATCACCACACACAACCGAGTCAAGGAACACGGAAAGAATGTGAGTCAGACCACACCATGACTGAAGATTCATGGAAATTTCAGACTCTGGCACCCACCGTCTACACTTTCACCAGCATGATCAATGCATGTGTCAGATGTGGTGAGATCAACAGAGCCCAGCATTACATGAAAGAGATGGAGAAGTACAACATCGACCCTAATGAGGTGATTTTTGTAGACATCATTTCAGTATCTCTGTCGGCATCAAATCTGGTGTCGACATGTCTTGTGTAGACATTCATTCCATATGTCGACACGTGTAGGTAACATATACCACGATCATTAAAGGACTTTGCAACGAAGGAATGATTAAAGAGGCAATGGACACTCTGCAAGAGATGAAACAAAAAGGCGCCTCCCCCAACGTGAGGACTTATAATACCCTCTTAAGAGGTGTTTTGAGAGCTGGAGGTGTCAGCTATATCGACCAAATCGTCAAGGTGAGATTTTCCCGCCAAACAGAGATTCAAAATTTGAATAGGAAATGGAGAGGAGAATGAACAAACCGAATGCTACTAGTCACGAATACATCCTCAAAGCATTATGTCAATCTCTAAAGTTAGAAGAAGCCCAAGCTCTTGTCGCGTCGTCAGGACACCAGAGTGCTTCTGTACACGCTGCCATGGCGACCACCGCCGCCATTCTCGGAAAACCCTCCACCGCAAAAAAGGTAGGCTGTGGGCGGGATCGAACCCCGCTCAGACGTACAGGAAATAGAGACGGCACGTTACTATGTACAAGGTGGACAGATTGCGAATGAAAACACTTATGATGATGACAAGGACGATAACGAAGAGGTGATTTTTCGAAATTCTCCCGCTTAGCAGCGAAAAAATGTTTCTGAATTTAGAAATAATTTTTTTTTCGTTTTTTAAACTCTGCAGACGAAATTTGAAATATTTTTGAGTAAGTTGCGGCAGGCCGCAACACAGTCTTTAAAAACAACGAACAACGCAGCACTTTGTGCAGCAGATGAATATTGGGAGATGTTGGTGTTGGCAGCGATATTTCTGAGAAAATTCGTTGAAGATTCTGACAATAAAAGGGCGAGTCCCGTAACTCCATCGCACTGTTCCGAGAACACATGAAGAGCGAAGTTTTACGCGAATGCGACCGTGTGGAAGAATACGTACAGAACAACAAGAGTGAGTCACCGAAATTTCACTGAATTTTCTCAATCTACAACCAGTTACCAAGAGGCAAGGAGAATTCCCTGAAGAAGGCAAGATCTTCTTTGTTGAAAAGAACGCCAACACCTCCCTTTCCAAAAAACTCAACACGATGAAGAATGGCACTGTCAAATTGGAGGTATGCTTTACACAATGTTTCAAAATAATAAAACTTTTAAAAATGGATCGTCTACAACTCGCCAAAAGAATTTGTGATTTTTTAATATTTCAGAAAAAATTAAACAAGAAAGGTCTGTTCTGGACACGGTGATTGGATCGTGCAGAGGGCCAAAGAGGAGCCAGACACCCAGTGGGTCAGTACAATGCGACTCTGTTTCATTCTGATGCAACCAGGTTGGCCTGGAGATGAGATATGAGAGAGTCTACCAAATTTGGGCCAGACAGTTTTTCCAAAAGTTGGAGAATGTGTCCGTGATCGTGAGTTTTCCAAACTTTTTTGGCGGGAAATTCAAATATTGATGTTTGTAGGGTGCTGAGGCTCATTTTGCTCTGCGTACTTCTGTCGGAGAGAGGATTTTTGATGAGGTAGAAAGTTTGATTTCAATGGCTTTTTATGGTACAATGTTTTGTGCCGTCACAATATTTTGTGCAACAACAATACCACTCGTTGTCTTTATTCTCGGAACAAATCTATTTTTAGAAGCAAAAAATGTGGTCACAGAACACATGACTCACTATACAGGTATTTGTTAATTATCCTGACCCGCCGGTGTGGTCCGGAAGCAGACACAAACTCGTCGACCGCCCCTTCCTCAAGAGTGTACGTATAACGTCATCATACGTCATGATGACGTGTGCAGGTGCACAAGGTGTTGAAGGCGGGAGGAACACTGACCCTTGTTACGGATGACAAGTCTTATTGTGAAATCATGGTCACGGAGTTAGCCGCAGTTCCAAACTTGTAAGTCTCGAGATTTTATTTTTTTAAAAATTCAAAAAAAGAAAAATTTCTGAGAACGGCAGGTTCAAATCTGCCCACGAAGACGGATACATCGACTCGGTACCAGAAGGCTACGGAACCTCCTATTTCGACAGATTCTGGACCAACGGAAGGAGGGAGTCCAGATACTACATGCAATACCGCAAGCTATAAAGCATCATCATATCGTATATTCTTTTGTCTGAGTTTGTGTGCGAAAAGGATAATAATTGAAGCAAATCAATAGACATCTGCAGTTGTCAGATTTCCTGCCAGAGGCACAAACAGATTTCCATGATTCGAT
>MZNV01002664.1:0-14789 GCA_002081555.1 Protostelium mycophagum | reverse complement strand
TGTAACAATAACACTGATATTACTATAGCCTGAGGACATTACCTGCTCTATAAACTCTGATATAAAATGAATTATAAAGCACTGATTTTAATGATTAGTCACTTTTATGATTGGTCATTTATATTATGGTACAAGAGTGTATATTATCTTAAGCCCTTGCCACACGACCCCCTCCTCTAAGACACTCCAAAAGAACAAAACAAAGAATTTTCGAGGTTGAGAAAGCAAGTCAAGGCCCGGCAGGCCACGGCAGAGACACTGCAAAGAACCACACATGGTTGTATTAGATTGGGTGAGGCAAGGTATCTCTGTTTAGTAGTTTGAATTTTGAAAGATAATGTTGCTCTTAACAGCTGTTTGTAGAAAAATGGTTGTACATTGCAGAAAATTTCTGGATAAAGAAATTTTCGTGATTCCAGTTCACATCTGATAGTTGTGCTAATTTGTTGAAGTCTCCCATTATTATTGCTGATCCTGTGTGTTTTTGTGTCTATTTTTTGTTTCTTGTCTAATTTTTTGCTTAGTTTCATTGTCATGTGCTTAGTATAGTAAGTATATAAGCGGAAGAGATCATTCTTCTGTTTGTGTGTATGATTTCATTTTATGTAACAATGTTGTTCCTTATGAGGAATTATATGCAATGTTCATTTTATCTTGCACACTACAAGATATGGGCTTTTTGGAAGCAGCAACAAAAAGCCATGACTTGAGAATAGTTGCACTATTGAGTCAACAAAACTTAAGAAAAACTTTCTGTTTTTTTCAGGTCCATAGACCTATACAAGAGGAGCACTGTGCCAGTCAACTGTGAACTTGGCAGAATCTAACCAAGTCTTAAGATCCTCAAAGTTGTTATTCAATAGGTTCTGATCCATATTAATAAATACTACAGCTGTGGAATGTCAACTGATTTGATTTATGCAGTCAAATAAAAATGATATACCATCTGAAGTTAGGTCTGGGTGAGATCTTACAAAATAAAAGAAGGTAACAAATTGAACCATGTGAATAGTATATCAGAATTATTGTCCTATATTTATCTGACTTACCAATAAATCCACATTAATGCCACAGAAAATATATAGCCCAATTCAACAATAAAATTTGTATGGATTAGATCAGTAAAATAGAAATACTCACAATATCTCCACACTCTTATAACATGGTAACAAAATAACCAGTACACATAAAGTACAGACACATAGGAGTTGACCCAGTGTTGCTGCCCTCTAAATACAAAAAATTACCAATCTCATCTGCAAAATACTAACTGGCATAATATGGACAAACAAACTCAAAAAATGTCTTAAGATGACAGACAACAACAGATGTGTGATCTATCATCAACTAGAAGGATATCAATACAGGCAAGGGTGCACATGTTTAGCAGGGAGAGCATCCACCATAACACAATCATCATCAGTAGTATCCCTAGACTATCACTACAGGAATATAGCCTCTATAAATAAACCCTCTGCTTCCCAGTCAACCACCAGTACCAGAAAGGCAATGCCAGCTAAGAATTGATACTGAGGAAAATCAGCACAGAATCAGCCAGTAATTTGATTTTTGAAAGAGGGTGCTGCCTTTAATGATTGTTCAGAAGAAAAGGGTTGGGTTTGTGTTAACAGAGAGAAACTTTTGTGATTTCAGTTCACATCTGATACAGGATTATTATGTGCCCTGACTGGAATAATAAATATGATAGAGGTGAGTAGGTAAGATTTATATAGCATTTAAAGGCCAAAATTGATTGTCTTAGAGTGCTATGATAGATGACATCCGCAATGTGGAGTTGATATTGATGCCTTGATTAGCATTCTCTAAATGACACACTATTTGATACTCCTTGCAATAAAATTCTCATATCCTCTCTTGGCAGACATTGAGGAATTTGCAAGTCATAAAATGAGCTAGATAACTTCAAGGCTGTAATGGCTGTCAATAAGGATAGAGAAAACAGAAATACCTGCCTCCACAAAACCATCATTAGTAACCTAACAATTCCCCAAGTTCTACTGTACAGAAACCAAAGCAAGATAATTTATATACTTGCTAAGACAAATGGTAGAACCAATCTAGACAGACCCCTGGCAGACATAGTTCCTCATAAAGGAGATGTCCCACAAACCAAAGACAATACCTTATAGACCATCCTTAAGCCACCTTTAGATCTTGACTATAATGCCTATATCACACAAAACTAGGCCAAATATTGCTAAACTGGGGGAAAGTTGCCCCTTATCAGAACCTATCCTTTAGTCTGGATAACTTTTGATAAATAAATAACTTGGTCCAGCCTAATTTTGCAATTTTCCAGTCAACTTCCTCCAATAAGAAGTGTAATACACTCACAAATATATGAACTGTAATATCTGATTATTCATCTATTATTAGGTCTTTTGGCTCTCTATTTGTAACAAAAGCACCTGTTCATTCTCAATTAGACTCAATTGTTTCTGCAATCTCATTTGCACAATCTGATTAAAGACTCTGTTATACAAGATTTTGTGGAGTCAACTTGACACTGTGCATCTATACCATCTTGTAGGGAACTTCTATGATAGGCTGAGTATCTTTCCTTATGAACAATGATCTTGGTTCTTTTTTAAGTTTGTTTTCATCATCTTGATCAGAAAATCTCAACAGCTCAAAACTGCTTGAAGAGAGTGAATCTTTATGAGCTATAATGTATCTAACTAAACTCCACATCTAGTCAAAAATGTGACATAATGTACACCTGTTAGATTGCAAATAAATGTGAGTTTTGTTGACCTGTTGGAAGACCACGCTTTTTTTATATCTACTCAGAAACATGACAGAACCACTCTAGGCCAAAAGAGACAAAGCCAGAGCTGAAATTAACTCAGATATCATCTATCCTACTTCTAGATTTTCTGGAAATATTCACTTGATTTTAAGTCAAGCACTTTCACTCTTCAGAATTAGGCTGACCAATGCTTAACTGAAGGAAGTTGCCTCTTGTCAGAACCCTTTACCTAGCAGATACAGATTTGTACTAATTTTAAAATTATTCATAATCAACAAAAAAATTATAATCCTGATAAGTGACAGGACCATTGCAGTAAGACCACCTTACTGTGACACTTGCATTCTGTACTGGGATTCTCTTAACTTGATATACATCCCTATTTATTATTAAAGAGTATCAGAACAGAACACTATTATGTTCTGAACATTTTCAAAACAAAACACAAAACACAAAACAAAACAGACAGAAAAGTGTCAGAACAATCAGAACAAAACAGGAACAAAACAGAAACAACATAAATGATTTTTGTCTCAGTTTAAATCCATAAATAATTGGAATTCTTAGCCACAATAATTAGTACAATATATCTTACATAGTATTTTGATGATATGAATTCATGTTGACACAAAGAAAGCAATTTTTACTATATTATAGATGGGTTTGTTTTGAGATTGTTTTGAATTTGTTTTTATTTTGTTCTGATTTGTTCTGATTTGCTATCAAAACAAAAACAGAACAGTCCAATTTTATCAGAACAAAACAAAAAACAAGAAAAAGGACTGTTCTGATACTCTTTATTTATTATGTTTGGGGTTTTGCTGTTCTGCAGTGCAATTTTGAATGGTCGACAAAATGTGTTCACTTTATTTTTTTGTGAATTTCCTCGACGAACGTGACATCACGCTTCCCGGTTTTTCTTGGTCTTGGAAATTTCCGCAATGCGGTCATTACCGTGATTGTCACGTTCACTAACGCGGCTGGAATCGGAGTTCAAAAAGGTGTTTCCCGATTGCATCATCATTTTTCAAAAGACCGAGAAAATGAAGAGCTTCATCCTCTTAGCTATCCTCGCCACTGTATGCTTTGCTGACCAGATCTGGGCTCCTTGTGGTACGGACGGTTTTCATATGATAATTTCCAACGGATGGTGTTGAAGATAGATATCGTATGCCGGATCTCTGATCTGGATTTCAGTCCGAAACCCTGTGTCACTATTCATTTTGAACGATAGCATGGAATCTGATATCACCTGTAGGAGACAGCAACGATCTGATGGTGATCAAAAAGATCGCCTTCACCCCTGAACCCTTCAAAAAGGGAGACTCCGTTAAGATTGACGGAGCTGGACTCTTCAAAAAGACTGTCACCAGGTGAGTCTCCTCATCATGATCCATCATATCTCCATGATGATTCGTTCGAAATTTAAAAATTACAAATAAAATTTAAATCTTTTATTTTCACCAAGAATTCACGAAATTTGGTTGAAGTTTCGCGGAAATTTCGAATGACCTCCATCAGCGGTACCCTCCTCATCGACGCCTCATACAGCGGATTTTCCCTCTTGTCCAACACGAGTTTCGATCTCTGCTCATTCATCAAGCCTTTTAGAGGATGCCCCATCAACCAAGGTGACCGGTCGATCTTCTTTTAGTCATGATGAGCAGCTGTCTATAGACAAATTTCTGCTGCCTCAACAGTGGCTCAGATGTTAGATATCCAAAAAAAATTCCCGCCAAAATCTCAATTTAAAATTCAAATGGATGACACGGTGCAGGACTTGAAACCCTCACCTTCACCGCCCCCATCCCGTCTCTCACTCCTTCCGGCAACTATCACGTTAAGGTCACGGTTCTTGACGAGAACGATGACAGAGTCACATGCGTTCAAGCCGACTTCCAGCTCTAATGGATTCATCACGAATGATTCCATCTGAAAAAATAATAAATCATCCAGAATGATGAGATGTTGTGCACTCACTCCTTCCGGCAACTATCACGTGAACGTCACCGTATTGTCGAGAGGGATGACGGACACGGATTTGTCATTTCTAAATGAGTTATAATCATGAGAATGAGGAACAGACTATCTCTAAAGATATGTTCATGCGTTGAAGACGATGATACACAAATGATGTGGGTTCCATTTTCTGTCAAAAATTGTAGAACGTCTCAACTGATTGTGACAAACGGTAGAAAACAGATTACCACAAGCAATTGAATCGACATCAGCATGCCGGTAGCGAGCTTCCATATAGAGGGCGTCGATCTCGTGTCACGAGATCTGTTCTCCAAAAGCGATCCATACTTCAAGTGAGTGTGAAATCGAATCAAATGTCCATGCAGAGGTGGCTTCTTCATGAGGATGACCTCGATCGTCTGATTTTATATCATCTTAATTGAGATATGACAAATTGAACCCCTTTTGGCGTTCGATTTCAAGACTGATCCATCATTTTTCTTTCAATATATCGTCTTGTCGCTCCGTCCATATCGTCTTCTTCGGAAGATGAGGCTGTGTCCACCAACTCTATCGTATCGTGATGACAGAAACTCATTTTGACCTATATTCCAACCAAGCTCTCACAAATCCAACATCCCTTCTATAACTTGAATTTACCTCATCAATTTTGTGATCAATAAATACAGCGAAATTTCATCCACTTTTCACTGAAATTTCCGTCAGATTTCTGACAGAAGACGGCAAGGAGCTGTACAAGTCGCATCCCATCATGAATGACAGCAACCCAAAGTGGCCACATTTCCAAATCGATTTGGACGCGTTTGGACAGAGGTGAATATTTATTGTTGATTTATTTCTTATCATTTTCAAATTAATTTTTATTTATTTATTTATTTAAAATTTTAATTTATATAAAGTTCTATTTATTTAAATTTCTATTTATTTAAATTTTTATTTAAAATGTTTAGTTATTTAAAATTTTGATTTGTTGAAAATTTTATTTAATTAAATTTCTTTATTTAAAGTTTTTGTTTATTTTTAATAATTTTATTTGTATTTATTTATTTAAAAATTTTATTTGGGTTGAAATTCATTTTCATTCTTTGTTAATACAAAAATTGTTTGAACGTCGCTTAACGCGAAAACACGGTAACGAACCGTGATATGTCATTGACTGTGCACAGAGTGATATGCGAAGTTTGGGATTTTGATGCACAAACAGATGATGATCTCATCGGAAAGACAAAGGTGGGTGTGGTGTTGACACGTCATATTATGTGCTATATTTGGCAGCTCTACTGCGACATTTACATAAAAAATCTCGAATTTACCTCTATTATCAGAACCTTTAACTTAGTATCGTGTGGAAAATCTCATTTGCCACATATTATCAAAAATATCAAAGAAAATTGGTCTATTATCAGAAAATATAAATAATATCAATAATATAAATATATTTATTTCGCAATGTTATTTTATTGTATTTATTACGGATTTGTACGATTTTCAAAACGAAAAATGATTGCGGTAACTACCGATCTGTTGCTGTGAGTAACACGTTTACGTTACCGTTCATATGGCAACTGGTGATATGTACAAATGCGTATCTATGAGCTCTGTAATCTCGTGTGTTTTTTGTTGAAAGAAAACACATTGACAAAGTCACAGATCGGCATCGCAGAACTAAAAGCAGACATTCAAATATACGATTTAGAGGGCCAAGGGACACGTGAGTCTCAATTGCTCCACATGTTCTTACACTCAATGATGTTATTGTGACTGGATGTTCTAGTGTTCTCAAGGAGCCCTGGGAAGGTCAGGGTCCACTTTAAACTTGAATAAATTTCTGAATCACATCTGATTCTTCTTGTCAATTACCTGCAGACACTGATTTGTACAATTTACAAACGAAAAGTAATCGCGGTAACTACCGTCCTGTTGCTGTGATAACATATTAGTGTTACTATGCTGTCAAAACTACACAAACTTAAAAGCCAAAACTACAGAGTAGAGTGAAGTTAGGAAATAGCCAATAACCCTGTTTGGGACACTAAAGAACCCCAAGGTGTTTGTGAAGACACCAGCATCAGAAGAAAGTGGGCCCTAAGAGTTGCACAACACAACGGTTGCATTGTCAACAGTGGGAATAGGAGTTCACATAGATCTCTGATATTATCTGCAATAAGAAGCGCAACTTTTGCTTTAACCACTATTTCTGATCCTAATGTTTGTGACAACACAACAAAGGCAACATTTAAACAGGCAACAAAGGAGGATATACAATGCTACATAGGATTGCATATGTTATTAGATATGAGCTCAGCAATGCAATCTCATTGGATCCATTTAAATGAGCAGGAAGGATCTAACATTACGTCATCAACAGTGGAAATAGCAGTTAACACATATCTCTGATACCATCTACAGTAAGAACCGCAACTTTTGCTTAAGTGCTATTCAATCCTAATGTTTGTGACAGCAATAGATGGTTTTGCTAGTAGGCAATCTTCTTCTATGCAGATGATCTAAGCAATTTTGAGGAGTCTTTAATCTGTTCTAATTATTTTGTGTTTACTTAACCTTTATTTACATTTAATTTTTTCTGTAGTTTTTACAATCTGCTGCAAATTGTTGTCATCCAGTAAGATGCCAGTTAATGATGCTAACTACACACAAAAAGATCAAAGTGATACAGTCCATTGACATTTGAGTTACTACCCTAGTATGCATACTATAATATAATTTCTGCAGGTTTCAGCAGACAGCAGAGCAGATCCATCAGATCATCATGATGGTGTGATAAGGATGGCATCACAGAATGGGCACACAGAGATAGTGAAGATGTTACTTGAATGTCAATGAATCACAGCACATAAACCAATATTGGAATAGAACACAAGAAAAATCTGTTAAAAGAGAAATAAGAATAAAACACAACAAGGTCTTTATCCAGTTGTAGAGGGTCGAATCACCTCCTCGGCAGTTCCACCTCCCAGCCGTGTTGCCTGGCAACTCTGACATATGCTTCTCTGGCCTCTTCCTCTGTATAGGGGATATTGTATCTAGGATCCAATCTATCACCAGTCAGCTATTTTTAGAGCATCAGATGGCGGGAAAATTAACATGTCGGAAGATGCTCACCTGCCATTACCCTCTATGATTTGTGTCCTGATGCAGATGATCACTGCCTCTAATGTTGTCTCTGTCATCGTCATCACATTTTCATTTCACTTGATGTTGCAAATCGTGAAGATCTTTGTGTTATATTCATCAAAGAATCTCTCTTTCCGTTTAGTACCGTGATTTTCTACGGTAACTACCGCAAAAATTTCCAAACTTATTTCCACAGAATATGTTCTAAATATATGTATTGCAGATGAGCATAAAATATGTATAATAAATATATAATTATATATAATGAAAAAAAAGATATAATTATATTTAATAAATATATATGATAAATATAATTATATTGTATATATTCATATATAATAAATATTTATTTATATATAATTATGTTTAATGAATACCTGGGGTCCAAAAAGACAAGGTGAGCAGTTCAAAGCATATACTCCCCCCCACTGTTATCTGTATTATTTTATTGCTTGCGTTTATTTTATCTTGACAAAGTGAAGATAAATCTATCCACCAGAAAAATGAACAGAACTGAATTTTGGCGGGAAAATCACACAGTTTAAATTTCAAAAGGAAGATTTTCCCGCCAAACTTCGCAGATACGGTGATCAACCACTTCGAATTCTTAAATACGTATTGTGATGAAAAATTGACCAACTACAACGATGTAGACTCACGTGACCGGTGTGGAAGGCGAACCTTGGGCTGATCACTCTTATATATGGTGGTGTGAACGGATAATTCTTCGGAAAAATAGCGTGGAGCAGCACTTCTTTCTGCGAAATTTCAGTTGGAATTCACGAAATTTTATATTTTATATTTTATATAAAAAATAAAATTGACTGCATCGAAAAATATAAATAAACATATATAATATATTATATACAATATAATATATCACAATAGAAATATAAATAAATATATAATAATCATATTATAATAAAAATATAAATAAATATATAATATATTATTTAGTATATAATAGATTGATTTTCCTCACCACTCTACAACGCTTCATGTCAGCAGCAAGAGGAGTCTCATCATCAAAATTGAAGAGTCTAATCTCCCTGATCACGTGAGTTTTCGTCGAAATTTCGTGGAATTCCTCACCAAGTATAGAGGTCATCGTCGATGGGTTCTGCAGAATACCCCTGGCAAAATAAGTGTGATTATATCGCAGTAATAACACACGTATCATCAGAATTTTCTTCGAGATTTCGTCGAAATTTCAGGCTCACTTGAAACCTTAAACCCTAAACACTCACATTTTTTTCGGGATCTGCGGCCATGATGTGTTTCATTTCAGAGAGGAGCCTCTCAGTTGCTTTGCCGCTGGCGTTCGTCTTGAACATGCTATTTCCCCTGAAATTTCGTTGAGATTTCGTGATATTCGAGGGTCTACAACGAGACGTACTTTTGTGGCTTGGAAAATTGCTTCACATCACGGACGGACAATGGCATGTTACAATCCTATTCTTGTCAGTTGGGATGTCTTTGACGGTTCTCTGAGGCAACTGCCGCGTTGTAGATTACTGTTTTATAAAAAGTTTGCACCGGCAAAAATATATGCACCCTGTGGGACTTGAACCCACGCTCCCGAAGGAACCGCCGCCTTAAGACGGCGCCTTAACCAACTCGGCCAAAGGTGCTGGATGCTGTCGGGCCAGAAGTGAAGCTGTCATATCTATTTTGACCATCTACAACGGATGCGTAAAACGACCTAAACCCCTTTTCCAAAGCGTCCCAAAAAATTGAAACCCAGACATCGTTTCAAAAGGATGTGACGATCTACAACTCACTTTGATGGGACAAACCACGGTGGCGGTCTTGCAGAGAGACTCGATCACGTGATTCTCGTGACATGGAAGGCACAATTTATGGCTGCAATCCTGAAATCATTTCATTTCGGAGGAAAATTTCAATTTCGGAGGAAAATTCCAATTTCAGTACAGAAAATCCCAATTTGCAAATTAATTTTTTTCACTTGGAAAGTCTGCGGTAAAAAACACGTTAATTACCGCAGAGGAAACTGCCAACTCGCGACATAGACATATAATTTTTGTTGTGCAGATTTCAAGTTGAAAATGTTTGGAGGGTATATCTCCATGAAATTTCAGGGAAAACTAATACTCACGTCTAAAATGTATATATCCGATGTCTTGGTCTGCTTTTGACATTTTTGACATTTTATTGTGGACTGTTCACCATGGTGATTGTTTTGGCCCACTGGGAAGTTGTCAGACATCTTTTAACCTATTTACTATCACGGGAGATACCGCGATTTCCCACGGTAACTACCGCACTTTGTTTAAAGATTCCCATCGCACAAGATGGTTGATCATTCTGTGGCGGATTTCGACCACAAAGAAAGGTGCGGTAGTGACCGTGGAAGATCGCGGTAAGGAATGTGATCTTTGCATGATGATTTGAATTGATTGTGTTAATTCAGAGGTGAGTTTCGTTTCATTTTGATGCAACCACAAAGACAAAGGCTCCGTGCTGCTGCAACGCATTTCATTCATGCTTTGCATCTCTTTAAGATGTCGATCCAATTCATCCTATTCATTCGACATGAAATAGGATCAAAAGGATCTTCAGGGGATGCATGCATCGTTTGAGATGGATTTGTCGCTCATTTCAACACAACAGAGCTGATCTGAGTTCGTGATAGATCGAGAATAAATGGAAAACAAACCTTTCCTCTCGTCTTCTTGAAGCTGCTTCGCCATTTTGAAATCAGGATCCTGATATCGTCAGCAAAAGGAGATTATCCATTCACAATCGATGCATCTTTCAAAGTAAATCTTTCGATATCTAAATTTCCTCTATAGACATCGATTTACGACTTCTTTAATGTACACTTGATGATATGCACGAATCTCACATCTTCCTCCAACGCGATACCCTGACAGGTATCAACGTGAGATATCAACTCCACGATTCCATAATTGACGCTACAAAGAGGACAAGGCTCAGTCTCCATCTTCCCTCGAGAAATGTTTTCATCATTCCCGGAAGACATTGTCATAGGCCCAAACAATTGGGCCTGAGATATCTCAAAATCTCAACTTCTTAACCTTTTCTCATGTTTGAAACGATCTCTTGACAGAAACATCGTCTAATCCATCATGCCCATCGCAGCTTTTGACGATAACCACGACTTCTTCGCCGCCATATCGGCTGACAATCGTCTGACACTATGGAATGTTGCCAGCGGACAATTGAAGAAGGAGTTTGTAGAGGACACACAATTGGCAAATACCTACACTTCTATGGCTTGGGGTGCTTCCTCTCTTAAGGTGACAAGTGATGAACGTATATATATGTAAAAAATGGCGGATCACATTCTGGGTTATTCGAAGACCTAAGACGTTAGAGTTGTATTGGGACTTTGTTCTATTCATGTAAGGTGTGAATCAATGTTTAGGGGAACGAAATGGTTCTCATTTCTAACATGAAAACGATTTTATGACCAAAAGCTCTTTCATGCACTATCCCTCAAGATGATGAATCATATCATATGATAAACGTTTTTGATCTCAAAGTTAAGAGGAGAGATCCCACGTCTAAAACATCGCAATATCTCTCTTTGACAGTCCTAACATCGAAATGATCACGATATGAGATCCAAAGATCTGTTGTCCATATCGTTCGCAGATGAAAATAAATTTCCCCGATACAAGAAGTTCTAAACAACTCAGGATTCCCGAGAGAGCTCCGCGCTCCGGGGCATGCGCCAGAACCTCTTAGCTATAGGTGACTCTTCACTTCATCTGTTTGGAGTTTACATCTGAGCACAAGAACACAAAGCCCTTTGCATGCAGGCACAAAAAATCGTGACGATGATATCTTGGTTTTGTACGTGATGGAGAGTATGACGTCATAATCTATGGCACGAAGATTTGTGCCGCAATATGCTTCTTTGTATTGTACAAGATATATGATATCATACGTGTGAGAGTATGACGTCACAGCCTGTGGCACGAAAATTCGAGCCGCAGCTCATCTCTTTGCATTGAACAAAAGATACGATATCGTGATTTCGTGCCTGATTGAGAGTATGACGTCATGACGATATTTATAGGTACATCATCCGGAGGAATCATATTATGGGATTTGAACCAAGGGAAGGTGACGTCATTTATATGAAAAGAATCTCCCTGCAACGGCTCCACGTCTTCAAGGCTTCGCTAGACTAACACAGACATGACAATAATATTATTATAGACATAGTTCTGGCATAGCCGGAGTGGGATGACACAGACACAACAATAATATTATCTATAGACATTGTTCTTCGGCTCTGCCGCTTGTGCCAAATACTACCGCACCGCATTTATTCCAGCCAAATCTAATACGAAAACCTTCACGGTAACAACCGCGACCGTCTCCGTTAGTAACCGTGAACCGTCTCACATCTGCAGGTCGTCAAGTTCTTTGAAGGTCATAGAGGAAAGGTCACTCACGTTTTATTTTCCAAGAGTGGAGATTTTATATTCTCATGCTCGGAAGACATGCACGTCATACAATGGAGCATCTCCGCGGGGACCGCAGTACAGTGAGTCGAAATTTCTGTGGAATTTCACCATTCGTTTTTCGTTTGTTTCGGCAGTGTTGTATTTCCGCATATATATTATATTATATTTCCACATGTAGATATATATTTACGCATATATATTATTTTTTATTTCCGCATTTTTATGACATATTATTTCTACATATATATTATTTATACATGTAGAGATATATTTCAGCATATATGTTATATTTCCAAATATATATTAGATATTATTTCCACATATATATATTTTCAAATATATATTATATTTCCGCATATACATTATATATTATTTCCATATGTAGATATATATTTCAGCATATATATTATATTCCACATATATATACATATTATTTCCATATGTAGATATATATTTCAGCGTATAATATCTACAACATATATATTTGTGGCCTATAAATATATTTTGTGCCTCGTGGGGTCTTTGCAGTCAAGTTGCAGTTTGTTCAAACAATGCGGCTCTGCCGCAAAGAATACTGTTGCTGTGCCACAGTACGAGTACTTCTCGGTAGTTAACGTGTTCGTGACCGCAATCCAGTGACGTGACATCTGACCATCTTTGTGAAATTTCACTGAAATCTCCCAGCAAATTCAAGAAGGATACACAACCTCTCAGCAGACTTGCTTTAAACTCTGATGAGACTGTACTCGCCGTTGGAGGTGAACTTTCACTCGATTTTCACGGAAATTTCACGGAGTTAAATTCGAAATTTCGTCTGAATTTCATTTGATTTTCACGACCGTTTGCCTTAGCAAAAAATAATATTCAAAAATGTATTTTTGCCACTACAATTCTGTCCCTTGAAATTTCTGAGAATATTCCGCACCTGTGCACAATTCGCCCCTCTCGACATTTCGAGACTTTGGGACTGAACGGTTCTTAGGAACAGTGATCAAGCTGTTGGATCTGGCATCAAAGAGGGTTGTCAAGAAGTTTGGTGGTCACCAGAAGAATGTCACAAACTTGGTATTCTCTGACGACGACAAGGTTTATATTTTATTATTTATTTAAATATTTTATTATTTATTATTAATAAATATTACAACATAAAAATATGTATGTTTATTTTATTTTCGAATAAATATTCAAAGAATTTTTTTATATGATTTTTCCTGAAAATTTTCCGGAAAATTCCAATCTTCTGAGTCGACCTTTCCTACCTTTCCGAGAATTTTCTCCACTTTTTCTGAGAATTTTCAGCTCCTTTTCTCCGCAGCAAACGACCGATACGTGATATTATGGGATTCCGATGTGGACAACACCAACACCACACAAGTACAATCCTTAATCAGCGAAATACCAACTCAAGAGTTGGATGTCTCCGCGCAGACTGGAGGCCTCGTGAGTTGATTTATTTCATTGAATTTTATTTGGTTAAATATTTTCGGGGTATAAAACACTTTTTCAACTTGAGAATATCGTCTCAATCCATTGTGCCACGTGTTCTCGGAACCAGAAATTTCTGAACAATTTCAGTACCACGTACTCGGTTACTCGTCCACTGGACCAGAGATATCATTGTGGGAGTACAGACACGCTGCTGAAAATTCCGCGAAAAAGCCAAGGCAGCCCGCATCCAAGGGTGAAGAAATTTGAATTCTCTTCAAAATTTCACAGAACATTCTTCACTGCAAAATTTTCAATATTGAAATAAAACATATATAAACATCTAAAAATACAAATACTTTTATTATAAATATAATGAATAATATTACTATAATATTGCTCTATAAATAACTAACAAATCATAGTCAGAGTAGCAGCGACTAGAGTCGCATTCCATTCGAACAATGACGTCATCTTAGCCAGAGATATAAACACAAAGTTTAGCTTTTCGTACATGGTGAGTGCAATTTTTAAATAAAAAGAGCACGGTAGTTACCGTGAGAAATCACGGTTTGGAACGTGATAGTATAATTCTGTGAAGATTTTCCACGAAAATAATTTTTAAATAATTTATCAAATAAAAAAATGACTGGTTGTAGACATACCTTGAGAACGATGAGATACTCTCGGACATCAAAGAAAGCTCCACACCAACTCCGGCAACTCCGATGCAAGGCGATAAGAAGGCAAAGATCCACACCCCAGCAGACGGCAAGGTGAAATTTCCTGGAAAACCGTTGTAGATGAGCTAAAAATAGAACAGGTGGCGAGATCCACTTTTGTGGGCGGCAAAACCCCGGAGAGCTCTGGACAAACGATTCAGGAGAAGCTAGACGTTATACAGGCCGACCTTCACAAAGAGGTGATTTTATTATTATATTATTATATTATTACTATATTATTACTATATTATTATTATTTTATTATATTATTTTATTATTATATTATTTTATTATTAT